>CAMAOC010000221.1:0-91000 GCA_945859555.1 Megachile ligniseca
AATAGGGATAGTAATAGTAGAATAAGCATAAGAATAACAGTCATAGCGATAATAATAATAGTACTAAGGATAATAATAATAGTTATAAGGATCATTATATTAGTTATAAGGATAATTATAATAGTTATAAGGATAAAGAGAAGAGTAATAGGGATAGTAATAATAGAATAAGGATAATAATAACAGTCATAGCGATAATAATAATAGTAGTAAGGATAATAATAACAGTCATAGCGATAATAATAATAGTAATAAGGATAATAATAATAGTTATAGTGCGAATAATAATAGTAATAAGCATAATAATAATAATAGTTATAAGGATAGAGACAAGAGTAATAGGGATAGTAATAATAGAATAAGGATAATAATAACAGTCATAGCGATAATAATAATAGTAATGAGGATAACAATAATAGTTATAGAGATAATAATACTAGTAATAAGGATAATAATAACAGTTATAATGATAATAATAATAGTAATAATTGAAATAATAATAGTTATAAGGATAAAGACAAGAGTAATAGGGATAGTAATAATAGAATAAGTATAATAATAACAGTCATTGCGATAATAATAATAGAAATACGGATAATAATAATAGTTATAGTGGTAATAATAATATTAATAAGCATAATAATAATAGTTATAAGGATAGAGACAAGAGTAATAGGGATAGTAATAATAGAATTAGGATAATAATAACAGTCATAGCGATAATAATAATAGTAGTAAGGATAATAAATATAGTTATAGCGATAATAATAATAGTAATAAGCATAATAATAATAGTTATAAGAATAGAGACAAGAGTAATAGGGACAGTAATAGTAGAATAAGCATAATAATAACAGTCATAGCGATAATAATAATAGTAATAAGGATAATAATAATAGTTATAGTACTAGTAACAATAGTAATAAGGATAATAATAACAGTCATAGCGATAATAATAATAGTAATAAGGATAATAATAATAGTTATAAGGATAAAGAGAAGAGTAATAGGGATTGTAATAATAGAATAAGGATAATAATAACAGTCATAGCGATAATAATAATAGTAGTAAGGATAATAATAATAGTTATAGCGATAATAATAATAGTAATAAGGATAATAATAATAGTTATGAGGATAATAATAATAGTTATAAGGATAAAGACAAGAGTAATAGGGATAGTAATAAGAGAATAAGCATAATAATAACAGTCATAGCGATAATAATAATAGTAATAAGGATAATAATAATAGTTATAAGGATCATTATATTAGTTATAAGGATAATTATAATAGTTATAAGGATAAACAGAAGAGTAATAGGGATAGTAATAATAGAATAAGGATAATAATAACAGTCATAGCGATAATAATAATAGTAGTAAGGATAATAATAACAGTCATAGCGATAATAATAATAGTAATAAGGATAATAATAATAGTTATAGTGCGAATAATAATAGTAATAAGCATAATAATAATAATAGTTATAAGGATAGAGACAAGAGTAATAGGGATAGTAATAATAGAATAAGGATAATAATAACAGTCATAGCGATAATAATAATAGTAATGAGGATAACAATAATAGTTATAGAGATAATAATACTAGTAATAAGGATAATAATAACAGTTATAATGATAATAATAGTAGTAATAATTGAAATAATAATAGTTATAAGGATAAAGACAAGAGTAATAGGGATAGTAATAATAGAATAAGTATAATAATAACAGTCATAGCGATAATAATAATAGTAATAAGGACAATAATAATAGTTATAAGGATAATAATAATAGTTATAAGGATAAAGAGAAGAGTAATAGGGATAGTAATAATAGAATAAGGATAATAATAACAGTCATTGCGATAATAATAATAGTAGTAAGGATAATAAATATAGTTATAGCGATAATAATAATAGTAATAAGCATAATAATAATAGTTATAAGAATAGAGACAAGAGTAATAGGGACAGTAATAGTAGAATAAGCATAATAATAACAGTCATAGCGATAATAATAATAGTAATAAGGATAATAATAATAGTTATAGTACTAGTAACAATAGTAATAAGGATAATAATAACAGTCATAGCGATAATAATAATAATAGCTATAGTGCTAATAATAATAGTAATAAGGATAATAAAAACAGTTATAGCAATAATAATAATAGTATTAAGGATAATAATAATAGTTATAAGGATAAAGACAAGAGTAATAGGGATAGTAATAATAGAATAAGGATAATAATAACAGTCATAACGATAATAATAATAGTAATGAGGATAACAATAATAGTTATAGAGATAATAATACTAGTAATAAGGATAATAATAATAGTTATAAGGATAATAATAATAGTTATAAGGATAAAGAGAAGAGTATTAGGGATAGTAATAATAGAATGAGGATAATAATAACAGTCATAGCGATAATAATAATAGTAATGAGGATAACAATAATAGTTATAGAGATAATAATACTAGTAATAAGGATAATAATAACAGTTATAAGAATAGAGACAAGAGTAATAGGGATAGTAATAGTAGAATAAGGATAATAATAACAGTCATAGCGATAATAATGATAGTAATAAGGATAATAATAATAGTTATAGTGCTAGTAATAATAGAATAAGGATAATAATAACAGTCATAGCGATAATAATAATAATACCTATAGTGCTAATAATAATAGTAATAAGGATAATAATAATAGTTATAGTGCGAATAATAATAGTAATAAGGATAATAATAATAGTTATAGCGATAATAATAATTGTAATGAGGGAAATAATAATAAATATCAGGATAAAGACAAGAGTAATAGGAATAGTAATAATAGGAGAAGTATAATAATAACAGTCATTGCGATAATAATAATAGTAATAAGGATAATAATAATAATTATAGCGATAATAATAATAGTAATAAGCATAATAATAATAGTTATAAGGATAAAGACAAGAGTAATAGGGATAGTAATAATAGAATAAGTATAATAATAACAGTCATAGCGATAATAATAATAGTAATAAGGATAATAATAATAGTTATAGTGCGAATAATAATAGTAATAAGGTTAACCATAATAGTTATAGTGCTAATAATACTAGTAATAAGGATAATAATAACAGTTATAGCGATAATAATAATAGTATTAAGGAAATAATAATAAATATCAGGATAAAGACAAGAGTAATAGGGATAGTAATAATGGAAGAAGTATAATAATAACAGTCATTGCGATAATAATAATAGAATAAGGATAATAATAACAGTCATAGCGATAATAATAATAGTAATGTGGATAATAATAACAGTCATAGCGATAATAATAATAGAAATAAGGATAATAATAATAGTTATAGTGCTAACAATAATAGTAATAAGCATAATAATAATAGTTATAAGGATAGAGACAAGAGTAATAGGGATAGTAATAATAGAATAAGGATAATAATAACAGTCATTGCGATAATAATAATAGTAATAAGGATAATAATAATAGTTATTGCGATAATAATAATAGTAATAAGGATAATAATAATAGTTATAAGGATAATAATAATAGTTATAAGGATAAAGAGAAGAGTAATAGGGATAGTAATAATAGAATAAGAATAATAATAACAGTCATAGCGATAATAATAATAGTAGTAAGGATAATAATAATAGTTATTGCGATAATAATAATAGTAATAAGGATAATAATAATAGTTATTGCGATAATAATAATAGTAATAAGGATAATAATAATAGTTATAAGGATAGAGACAGGAGTAATAGGGATAGTAATAATAGAATAAGTATAATAATAACAGTCATTGCGATAATAATAATAGTAGTAAGGATAATAATAATAGTTATAGCGATAATAATAATAGTAATAAGCATAATAATAATAGTTATAAGAATGGAGACAAGAGTAATAGGGATAGTAATAGTAGAATAAGCATAATAATAACAGTCATAGCGATAATAATAATAGTAATAAGGATAATAATAATAGTTATAGTACTAGTAATAATAGTAATAAGGATAATAATAATAGTTATAGCGATAATAATAATAGTAATAAGGATAATAATAATAGTTATAGTGCGAATAATAATAGTAATAAGCATAATAATAATAATAGTTATAAGGATAGAGACAAGAGTAATAGGGATAGTAATAATAGAATAAGGATAATAATAACAGTCATAGCGATAATAATAATAGTAATAAGGGAAATAATAATAAATATCAGGATAAAGACAAGAGTAATAGGAATAGTAATAATAGGAGAAGTATAATAATAACAGTTATTGCGATAATAATAATAGTAGTAAGGATAATAATAATAGTTATAATGATAATAATAATAGTAATAAGGGAAATAATAATAGTTATAAGAATGGAGACAAGAGTAATAGGGATAGTAATAGTAGAATAAGCATAATAATAACAGTCATAGCGATAATAATAATAGTAATAAGGATAATAATAATAGTTATAGTACTAGTAATAATAGTAATAAGGATAATAATAATAGTTATAGCGATAATAATAATAGTAATAAGGATAATAATAATAGTTATAGTGCGAATAATAATAGTAATAAGCATAATAATAATAATAGTTATAAGGATAGAGACAGGAGTAATAGGGATAGTAATAATAGAATAAGTATAATAATAACAGTCATTGCGATAATAATAATAGTAGTAAGGATAATAATAATAGGTATAGCGATAATAATAATAGTAATAAGCATAATAATAATAGTTATAAGAATGGAGACAAGAGTAATAGGGATAGTAATAGTAGAATAAGCATAATAATAACAGTCATAGCGATAATAATAATTGTAATAAGGATAATAATAATAGTTATAAGGATCATTATATTAGTTATAAGGATAATTATAATAGTTATAAGGATAAAGAGAAGAGTAATAGGGATAGTAATAATAGAATAAGGATAATAATAACAGTCATAGCGATAATAATAATAGTAGTAAGGATAATAATAACAGTCATAGCGATAATAATAATAGTAATAAGGATAATAATAATAGTTATAGTGCGAATAATAATAGTAATAAGCATAATAATAATAATAGTTATAAGGATAGAGACAAGAGTAATAGGGATAGTAATAATAGAATAAGGATAATAATAACAGTCATAGCGATAATAATAATAGTAATGAGGATAACAATAATAGTTATAGAGATAATAATACTAGTAATAAGGATAATAATAACAGTTATAATGATAATAATAATAGTAATAATTGAAATAATAATAGTTATAAGGATAAAGACAAGAGTAATAGGGATAGTAATAATAGAATAAGTATAATAATAACAGTCATAGCGATAATAATAATAGTAATAAGGACAATAATAATAGTTATAAGGATAATAATAATAGTTATAAGGATAAAGAGAAGAGTAATAGGGATAGTAATAATAGAATAAGGATAATAATAACAGTCATTGCGATAATAATAATAGTAGTATGGATAATAAATATAGTTATAGCGATAATAATAATAGTAATAAGCATAATAATAATAGTTATAAGAATAGAGACAAGAGTAATAGGGACAGTAATAGTAGAATAAGCATAATAATAACAGTCATAGCGATAATAATAATAGTAATAAGGATAATAATAATAGTTATAGTACTAGTAACAATAGTAATAAGGATAATAATAACAGTCATAGCGATAATAATAATAATAGCTATAGTGCTAATAATAATAGTAATAAGGATAATAAAAACAGTTATAGCAATAATAATAATAGTATTAAGGATAATCATAATAGTTATAGTGCGAATAATAATAAAAATAAGGATAATAATAATAGTTATAGCGATAATAATAATTGTAATAAGGGAAATAATAATAATTATCAGGATAAAGACAAGAGTAATAGGGATAGTTATAATAGAATAAGTATAATAATAACAGTCATAGCGATAATAATAATAGTTATAGCGATAATAATAATAGTAATAAGGGTAATAATAATAGTTATAAGGATAATAATAATAGTTATAAGGATAATAATAATAGTTATAAGGATAAAGAGAAGAGTAATAGGGATAGTAATAATAGAATAAGGATAATAATGTCATTGCGATAATAATAATAGTAATAAGGACAATAATAATAGTTATAGCGATAATAATAATAGTAATAAGGATAATAATAATAGTTATAAGGATAAAGACAAGAGTAATAGGGATAGTAATAATAGAATAAGGATAATAATAACAGTCATAACGATAATAATAATAGTAATGAGGATAACAATAATAGTTATAGAGATAATAATACTAGTAATAAGGATAATAATAATAGTTATAAGGATAATAATAATAGTTATAAGTGTAACGTCTCTGGACCTAGGTACAGATATTTACAGCGCTCGTGAGGCAAAGAGCGGTATTTACCTACTGAACGACTCGATTATTAATAAACTAATTCTAAAGATTGTGGGATTCGTGTGGTGTGCGGTTAAGAATTGAAATTCACAGGTCAATACCTTTCAACAATAAAGGTTTATTCAATAAATAATGATGATGCTGATGATGATTTAACAATTAACAATTATAATAATTAAAGAAAAGTATAAGTATCTAATATAGTGACATTAATAATAGACGACTAACTCAAAAGAACTAAAATATATTTTGTCGTAATAAAGAACAAAAAGATATATATAATTTAAATAATACGCGATCGTGAATGCAAAATGTAACTAACAAAACGGGATTGGCTAGTTAATGCTTCGCGACAAATCCTACCTAGATCTGATTCTCGTTCAAAGCTAACTATTCTCCTTCGCAAAAATTAAAGAGATTCTATATGTTGAGAGTCTAGGATTTGATACTCTGAAATTAACGCAATTATAATATTCGACGCAATTTACACGGTTCGCAATTTAGCTCTATGTTGAATCCTACCTAAGTCTGATTTCTTTAGAAGCTAATTAACGCAGTTTCGATATTGACAATATTTGATTTTTGGTTTTATAATATGAACGATACGTTTACAGTCGGAACTCTATAACGAATCCTACCTAAGTTTGATTCTGTTTCTAGAATTTACTGAGTACTCGTTTACGAATTCGACAATATTAATATTTGTAATTATGACTCTAACGCGATGTAGTCGACTACGTGATTTTGACAGAACAATCCTTTTTAAATGACAAAATATTTTACGATTCAAAGTCCTAAGATTTGAAGTTAATGTAAAGTTTAGTATTTTCGTCGGAACAATTACTCTTTAATTATTTTGACTCGACAACTAATTGTCCAAGACCCTTTTTGCCAAATCGCACATTGACACCCAAAACCAGATCGCTTAATTGGGGAGCCTGTTGTTCACTGGCTACTAGAACGACCCAACGACCCAGAATCAGATGAACAGTATACGTTCGACAGGGTAGCAAATAGAAATTGATTTTAATTATTAAATCGGAATTACTGAACTGCCGCCCAAAAGACACGGGCTTCAGACACCAAGCCGCTCAAAATGGGGAGCCTGCTTTTGGCTGGCTACGATACTACCCAGAGCGAACCCCGAGAATCTGATGGCGCGTTTAGTAACACGACAGAAATTGCAATATTTCTGAGAGTAGCTGAGAGCTCTCGTTTCGATGTCTCAACCTTCCCTGGCGCTGAGTATAGCTCTCTCCTGACGGAGTTTCAGATACAAGACCGCTTGAATGGGGAGCCTGTTGTTCACTGGCTACTAGAACGACCCAGCGATCAGGTACCTAAATGGCGTATACCCGCACTTCCAAAAAAGAATTAAGAATCTATTTGGCTCTTGATCAGCGAAAATTGTTCCGGATATTATTACGACGTGTATCTAGCTCGACTGTGAAAATTGTTCTGCGCTCTAGGCTGATTTCGGCCTGCCTTATATACTCGAAGACCTTTCACTTTTCAAGGTCTGGAAATCTACCCTTATGTTCGTCGTACAAAATTATGCGTATGATTTTAACATATAATTTATATATAAAACATTAATTAATGAAGTAAATGATTTTCTGGCTTTACTAATAGAGTCTTCGGAATAGTAACTAATGTTTGTAATATAGAAATAACAAATTAATAGCGTTTTAAATGAAATAGACACGCGCTGTCCTTTTCGCACGATTTCTATAAGAATCTACGCTATATGTTCAAGCATATGATCTCGCGGAATATTCCTATGAATAATTTTACAATTGTATTATTTATTTAGTTTGAACGACTGATTCTTGACTTCGAGTATCGATATTCTAATTCAACATAATATTGGCTATTTTTGTACGTAGTGTTTGTTTTAAATAATTAATGATTTTAATGTGTTATAATGTAGGTGATTGAAAATATATCATCTATCTTTGTCTAGAGATAGCGCGTCGATTCTAAGAAATCCTGTGCTAGCGTCGTAGCACGTAGTACATCGTGTATCGAAATTTTCCGTACGAAACATTTACAATATAATATTTATTTGACTAAAATAATATTCGGATTTAATTCCTAATAGCTCAGCTCTAACATATAATTAATTATCTTCCTACATATTGATTTCGCAAATAATTATATAATAACTTTTTTTTTTTTTTGTATCTAGTAACGTTGTTAACTAAAATATATATTTATAATACGCTATAAATGGAATAATAAATGAATCTAATGTTCAGTGATATTTAACTAAATATTTAACTAGACAGTCTATATGTTTGCTAAAAATAATTATTTAATAATATAGTCTTTGTAAATTGAGAAAGTACATATAGATATATGTTACCGACAGTTAAACCAAATTCTACGATGATTGACATGTCTAAAGTCGCGGTCGGTAATAGAAAAATCGCGGTCGATAATTGAAATCTATAATACCTTTGAATAGCTTAACTTTCGGACATTTTTGAGGGCGACAAAAAAACAAAAAATTCTTCAGGGATGTTACATAAGGATAAAGAGAAGAGTATTAGGGATAGTAATAATAGAATGAGGATAATAATAACAGTCATAGCGATAATAATAATAGTAATGAGGATAACAATAATAGTTATAGAGATAATAATACTAGTAATAAGGATAATAATAACAGTTGTAATGATAATAATAATAGTAATAAGGGAAATAATAATAGTTATAAGGATAAAGACAAGAGTAATAGGGATAGTAATAAAAGAATAAGGATAATAATAACAGTCATAGCGATAATAATAATAGTAGTAAGGATGATAATAATAGTTATAGCGATAATAATAATAGTAATAAGCATAATAATAATAGTTATAAGAATAGAGACAAGAGTAAAAGGGATAGTAATAGTAGAATAAGGATAATAATAACAGTCATAGCGATAATAATGATAGTAATAAGGATAATAATAATAGTTATAGTGCTAGTAATAATAGAATAAGGATAATAATAACAGTCATAGCGATAATAATAATAATACCTATAGTGCTAATAATAATAGTAATAAGGATAATAATAACAGTTATAGCAATAATAATAATAGTAATAAGGATAATAATAATAGTTATAGTGCGAATAATAATAGTAATAAGGATAATAATAATAGTTATAGCGATAATAATAATTGTAATAAGGGAAATAATAATAAATATCAGGATAAAGACAAGAGTAATAGGAATAGTAATAATAGGAGAAGTATAATAATAACAGTCATTGCGATAATAATAATAGTAGTAAGGATAATAATAATAATTATAGCGATAATAATAATAGTAATAAGCATAATAATAATAGTTATAAGAATAGAGACAAGAGTAATAGGGATAGTAATAGTAGAATAAGCATAATAATAACAGTCATAGCGATAATAATAATAGTAATAAGGATAATAATAATAGTTATAGTACTAGTAATAATAGTAATAAGGATAATAATAATAGTTATAGCGATAATAATAATAGTAATAAGGATAATAATAATAGTTATAGTGCGAATAATAATAGTAATAAGGATAATAATAATAGTTATAGCAATAATAATAATTGTAATAAGGGAAATAATAATAATTAACAGGATAAAGACAAGAGTAATAGGGATAGTAATAATAGAATAAGTATAATAATAACAGTCATAGCGATAATAATAATAGTTATAGCGATAATAATAGTAGTAATAAGGATAATAATAATAGTTATAGCGATAATAATAATAGTAATAAGGATAATAATAATAGTTATAAGGATAAAGACAAGAGTAATAGGGATAGTAATAATAGAATAAGTATAATAATAACAGTCATAGCGATAATAATAATAGTAATAAGGACAATAATAATAGTTATAAGGATAATAATAATAGTTATAAGGATAAAGAGAAGAGTAATAGGGATAGTAATAATAGAATAAGGATAATAATAACAGTCATAGCGATAATAATAATAGTAGTAAGGATAATAATAATAGTTATAGCGATAATAATAATAGTAATATGGATAATAATAACAGTTATAGCAATAATAATAATAGTAATAAGGATAATAATAATAGTTATAGTGCGAATAATAATAGTAATGAGGATAACAATAATAGTTATAGAGATAATAATACTAGTAATAAGGATAATAATAATAGTTATAAGGATAATAATAATAGTTATAAGGATAAAGAGAAGAGTAATAGGGATAGTAATAATAGAATAAGGATAATAATAACAGTCATAGCGATAATAATAATAGTAGTAAGGATAATAATAATAGTTATAGCGATAATAATAATAGTAATAAGGATAATAATAATAGTTATACGGATAAAGAGAAGAGTAATAGGGATAGTAATAATAGAATAAGGATAATAATAACAGTCATTGCGATAATAATAATAGTAATAAGGATAATAATAATAGTTATAGCGATAATAATAATAGTAATAAGGATAATAATAATAGTTATAAGGATAAAGACAAGAGTAATAGGGATAGTAATAATAGAATAAGGAGAATAATAACAGTCATAGCGATAATAATAATAGTAATGAGGATAATAATAATAGTTATAAGGATAGAGACAAGAGTAATAGGGATAGTAATAATAGAATAAGGATAATAGTAACAGTCATAGCGATAATAATAATAGTAATGAGGATAACAATAATAGTTATAGAGATAATAATACTAGTAATAAGGATAATAATAACAGTTATAATGATAATAATAATTGTAATAAGGGAAATAATAATAGTTATAAGGATAAAGACAAGAGTAATAGGGATAGTAATAATAGAATAAGTATAATAATAACAGTCATAGCGATAATAATAATAGTAATAAGGATAATAATAATAGTTATAAGGATAATAATAATAGTTATAGTGCTAGTAATAATAGAATAAGGATAATAATAACAGTCATAGCGATAATAATAATAATACCTATAGTGCTAATAATAATAGTAATAAGGATAATAATAACAGTTATAGCAATAATAATAATAGTAATAAGGATAATAATAATAGTTATAGTGCGAATAATAATAGTAATAAGGATAATAATAATAGTTATAGCGATAATAATAATTGTAATAAGGGAAATAATAATAAATATCAGGATAAAGACAAGAGTAATACGAATAGTAATAATAGGAGAAGTATAATAATAACAGTCATTGCGATAATAATAATAGTAGTAAGGATAATAATAATAATTATAGCGATAATAATAATAGTAATAAGCATAATAATAATAGTTATAAGAATAGAGACAAGAGTAATAGGGATAGTAATAGTAGAATAAGCATAATAATAACAGTCATAGCGATAATAATAATAGTAATAAGGATAATAATAATAGTTATAGTACTAGTAATAATAGTAATAAGGATAATAATAATAGTTATAGCGATAATAATAATAGTAATAAGGATAATAATAATAGTTATAGTGCGAATAATAATAGTAATAAGGATAATAATAATAGTTATAGCAATAATAATAATTGTAATAAGGGAAATAATAATAATTATCAGGATAAAGACAAGAGTAATAGGGATAGTAATAATAGAATAAGTATAATAATAACAGTCATAGCGATAATAATAATAGTTATAGCGATAATAATAGTAGTAATAAGGATAATAATAATAGTTATAGCGATAATAATAATAGTAATAAGGATAATAATAATAGTTATAAGGATAAAGACAAGAGTAATAGGGATAGTAATAATAGAATAAGTATAATAATAACAGTCATAGCGATAATAATAATAGTAATAAGGACAATAATAATAGTTATAAGGATAATAATAATAGTTATAAGGATAAAGAGAAGAGTAATAGGGATAGTAATAATAGAATAAGGATAATAATAACAGTCATAGCGATAATAATAATAGTAGTAAGGATAATAATAATAGTTATAGCGATAATAATAATAGTAATATGGATAATAATAACAGTTATAGCAATAATAATAATAGTAATAAGGATAATAATAATAGTTATAGTGCGAATAATAATAGTAATGAGGATAACAATAATAGTTATAGAGATAATAATACTAGTAATAAGGATAATAATAATAGTTATAAGGATAATAATAATAGTTATAAGGATAAAGAGAAGAGTAATAGGGATAGTAATAATAGAATAAGGATAATAATAACAGTCATAGCGATAATAATAATAGTAGTAAGGATAATAATAATAGTTATAGCGATAATAATAATAGTAATAAGGATAATAATAATAGTTATACGGATAAAGAGAAGAGTAATAGGGATAGTAATAATAGAATAAGGATAATAATAACAGTCATTGCGATAATAATAATAGTAATAAGGATAATAATAATAGTTATAGCGATAATAATAATAGTAATAAGGATAATAATAATAGTTATAAGGATAAAGACAAGAGTAATAGGGATAGTAATAATAGAATAAGGAGAATAATAACAGTCATAGCGATAATAATAATAGAAATGAGGATAATAATAATAGTTATAAGGATAGAGACAAGAGTAATAGGGATAGTAATAATAGAATAAGGATAATAGTAACAGTCATAGCGATAATAATAATAGTAATGAGGATAACAATAATAGTTATAGAGATAATAATAATAGTTATAGTGCTAGTAATAATAGAATAAGGATAATAATAACAGTCATAGCGATAATAATAATAATACCTATAGTGCTAATAATAATAGTAATAAGGATAATAATAACAGTTATAGCAATAATAATAATAGTAATAAGGATAATAATAATAGTTATAGTGCGAATAATAATAGTAATAAGGATAATAATAATAGTTATAGCGATAATAATAATTGTAATAAGGGAAATAATAATAAATATCAGGATAAAGACAAGAGTAATACGAATAGTAATAATAGGAGAAGTATAATAATAACAGTCATTGCGATAATAATAATAGTAGTAAGGATAATAATAATAATTATAGCGATAATAATAATAGTAATAAGCATAATAATAATAGTTATAAGAATAGAGACAAGAGTAATAGGGATAGTAATAGTAGAATAAGCATAATAATAACAGTCATAGCGATAATAATAATAGTAATAAGGATAATAATAATAGTTATAGTACTAGTAATAATAGTAATAAGGATAATAATAATAGTTATAGCGATAATAATAATAGTAATAAGGATAATAATAATAGTTATAGTGCGAATAATAATAGTAATAAGGATAATAATAATAGTTATAGCAATAATAATAATTGTAATAAGGGAAATAATAATAATTATCAGGATAAAGACAAGAGTAATAGGGATAGTAATAATAGAATAAGTATAATAATAACAGTCATAGCGATAATAATAATAGTAATAAGGAAAATAATAATAGTTTTAGTGCTAATAATACTAGTAATAAGGATAATAATAATAGTTATAAGGATAATAATAGTAGTTATAAGGATAAAGAGAAGAGTATTAGGGATAGTAATAATAGAATAAGGATAATAATAACAGTCATAGCGATAATAATAATAGGAATAAGGATAATAATAATAGTTATAGTGCGAATAATAATAGTAATGAGGATAACAATAATAGTTATAGAGATAATAATACTAGTAATAAGGATAATAATAATAGTTATAGCGATAATAATAATAGGAATAAGCATAATAATAATAGTTATAAGAATAGAGACAAGAGTAATAGGGATAGTAATAGTAGAATAAGCATAATAATAACAGTCATAGCGATAATAATAATAGTAATAAGGATAATAATAATAGTTATAGTACTAGTAATAATAGTAATAAGGATAATAATAATAGTTATAGCGATAATAATAATTGTAATAAGGATAATAATAATAGTTATAGTGCGAATAATAATAGTAATAAGCATAATAATAATAGTTATAAGGATAGAGACAAGAGTAATAGGGATAGTAATAATAGAATAAGGATAATAATAACAGTAATAGCGATAATAATAATAGTAATAAGGATAATAATAATAGTTTTAGTGCTAATAATAATAGTAATAAGCATAACAATAATAGTTATAAGGGTAAAGACAGGAATAATAGGGATAGTAATAATAGAATAAGTATAATAATAACAGTCATAGCGATAATAATAATAGTAATAAGCATAATAATAATAGTTATAGTGCGAATAATAATAGTAATAAGGATAAACATAATAGTTATAGTGCTAATAATACTAGTAATAAGGATAATAATAATAGTTATAGTGCGAATAATAATAGTAATAAGCATAATAATAATAATAGTTATAAGGATAGAGACAGGAGTAATAGGGATAGTAATAATAGAATAAGTATAATAATAACAGTCATTGCGATAATAATAATAGTAGTAAGGATAATAATAATAGTAGTAAGGATAATAATAATAGTTATAGCGATAATAATAATAGTAATAAGCATAATAATAATAGTTATAAGAATAGAGACAAGAGTAATAGGGATAGTAATAGTAGAATAAGCATAATAATAACAGTCATAGCGATAATAATAATAGTAATAAGGATAATAATAATAGTTATAGTACTAGTAATAATAGTAAGAAGGATAATAATAATAGTTATAGCGATAATAATAATAGTAATAAGGATAATAATAATAGTTATAGTGCGAATAATAATAGTAATAAGCATAATAATAATAATAGTTATAAGGATAGAGACAAGAGTAATAGGGATAGTAATAATAGAATAAGGATAATAATAACAGTCATAGCGATAATAATAATAGTAATAAGGGAAATAATAATAAATATCAGGATAAAGACAAGAGTAATAGGAATAGTAATAATAGGAGAAGTATAATAATAACAGTTATTGCGATAATAATAATAGTAGTAAGGATAATAATAATAGTTATAATGATAATAATAATAGTAATAAGGGAAATAATAATAGTTATAAGAATAGAGACAAGAGTAATAGGGATAGTAATAGTAGAATAAGCATAATAATAACAGTCATAGCGATAATAATAATAGTAATAAGGATAATAATAATAGTTATAAGGATCATTATATTAGTTATAAGGATAATTATAATAGTTATAAGGATAAAGAGAAGAGTAATAGGGATAGTAATAATAGAATAAGGATAATAATAACAGTCATAGCGATAATAATAATAGTAGTAAGGATAATAATAACAGTCATAGCGATAATAATAATAGTAATAAGGATAATAATAATAGTTATAGTGCGAATAATAATAGTAATAAGCATAATAATAATAATAGTTATAAGGATAGAGACAAGAGTAATAGGGATAGTAATAATAGAATAAGGATAATAATAACAGTCATAGCGATAATAATAATAGTAATGAGGATAACAATAATAGTTATAGAGATAATAATACTAGTAATAAGGATAATAATAACAGTTATAATGATAATAATAATAGTAATAATTGAAATAATAATAGTTATAAGGATAAAGACAAGAGTAATAGGGATAGTAATAATAGAATAAGTATAATAATAACAGTCATAGCGATAATAATAATAGTAATAAGGACAATAATAATAGTTATAAGGATAATAATTATAGTTATAAGGATAAAGAGAAGAGTAATAGGGATAGTAATAATAGAATAAGGATAATAATAACAGTCATTGCGATAATAATAATAGAAGTAAGGATAATAAATATAGTTATAGCGATAATAATAATAGTAATAAGTATAATAATAATAGTTATAAGAATAGAGACAAGAGTAATAGGGACAGTAATAGTAGAATAAGCATAATAATAACAGTCATAACGATAATAATAATAGTAATAAGGATAATAATAACAGTTATAGTACTAGTAACAATAGTAATAAGGATAATAATAACAGTCATAGCGATAATAATAATAATAGCTATAGTGCTAATAATAATAGTAATAAGGATAATAAAAACAGTTATAGCAATAATAATAATAGTAATAAGGATAATAATAATAGTTATAGTGCGAATAATAATAGTAATAAGGATAATAATAATAGTTATAGCGATAATAATAATTGTAATAAGGGAAATAATAATAGTTTTAGTGCTAATAATACTAGAAATAAGGATAATAATAATAGTTATAAGGATAATAATAGTAGTTATAAGGATAAAGAGAAGAGTATTAGGGATAGTAATAATAGAATAAGGATAATAATAACAGTCATAGCGATAATAATAATAGGAATAAGGATAATAATAATAGTTATAGTGCGAATAATAATAGTAATGAGGATAACAATAATAGTTATAGAGATAATAATACTAGTAATAAGGATAATAATAATAGTTATAGCGATAATAATAATAGGAATAAGCATAATAATAATAGTTATAAGAATAGAGACAAGAGTAATAGGGATAGTAATAGTAGAATAAGCATAATAATAACAGTCATAGCGATAATAATAATAGTAATAAGGATAATAATAATAGTTATAGTACTAGTAATAATAGTAATAAGGATAATAATAATAGTTATAGCGATAATAATAATAGTAATAAGGATAATAATAATAGTTATAGTACTAGTAATAATAGTAATAAGGATAATAATAATAGTTATAGCGATAATAATAATTGTAATAAGGATAATAATAATAGTTATAGTGCGAATAATAATAGTAATAAGCATAATAATAATAGTTATAAGGATAGAGACAAGAGTAATAGGGATAGTAATAATAGAATAAGGATAATAATAACAGTAATAGCGATAATAATAATAGTAATAAGGATAATAATAATAGTTTTAGTGCTAATAATAATAGTAATAAGCATAACAATAATAGTTATAAGGGTAAAGACAGGAATAATAGGGATAGTAATAATAGAATAAGTATAATAATAACAGTCATAGCGATAATAATAATAGTAATAAGCATAATAATAATAGTTATAGTGCGAATAATAATAGTAATAAGGATAAACATAATAGTTATAGTGCTAATAATACTAGTAATAAGGATAATAATAATAGTTATAGTGCGAATAATAATAGTAATAAGCATAATAATAATAATAGTTATAAGGATAGAGACAGGAGTAATAGGGATAGTAATAATAGAATAAGTATAATAATAACAGTCATTGCGATAATAATAAGAGTAGTAAGGATAATAATAATAGTAGTAAGGATAATAATAATAGTTATAGCGATAATAATAATAGTAATAAGCATAATAATAATAGTTATAAGAATAGAGACAAGAGTAATAGGGATAGTAATAGTAGAATAAGCATAATAATAACAGTCATAGCGATAATAATAATAGTAATAAGGATAATAATAATAGTTATAGTGCGAATAATAATAGTAATAAGCATAATAATAATAATAGTTATAAGGATAGAGACAAGAGTAATAGGGATAGTAATAATAGAATAAGGATAATAATAACAGTCATAGCGATAATAATAATAGTAATAAGGGAAATAATAATAAATATCAGGATAAAGACAAGAGTAATAGGAACAGTAATAATAGGAGAAGTATAATAATAACAGTTATTGCGATAATAATAATAGTAGTAAGGATAATAATAATAGTTATAATGATAATAATAATAGTAATAAGGGAAATAATAATAGTTATAAGAATAGAGACAAGAGTAATAGGGATAGTAATAGTAGAATAAGCATAATAATAACAGTCATAGCGATAATAATAATAGTAATAAGGATAATAATAATAGTTATAAGGATCATTATATTAGTTATAAGGATAATTATAATAGTTATAAGGATAAAGAGAAGAGTAATAGGGATAGTAATAATAGAATAAGGATAATAATAACAGTCATAGCGATAATAATAATAGTAGTAAGGATAATAATAACAGTCATAGCGATAATAATAATAGTAATAAGGATAATAATAATAGTTATAGTGCGAATAATAATAGTAATAAGCATAATAATAATAATAGTTATAAGGATAGAGACAAGAGTAATAGGGATAGTAATAATAGAATAAGGATAATAATAACAGTCATAGCGATAATAATAATAGTAATGAGGATAACAATAATAGTTATAGAGATAATAATACTAGTAATAAGGATAATAATAACAGTTACAATGATAATAATAATAGTAATAATTGAAATAATAATAGTTATAAGGATAAAGACAAGAGTAATAGGGATAGTAATAATAGAATAAGTATAATAATAACAGTCATAGCGATAATAATAATAGTAATAAGGACAATAATAATAGTTATAAGGATAATAATAATAGTTATAAGGATAGAGACAGGAGTAATAGGGATAGTAATAATAGAATAAGTATAATAATAACAGTCATTGCGATAATAATAATAGTAGTAAGGATAATAATAATAGTAGTAAGGATAATAATAATAGTTATAGCGATAATAATAATAGTAATAAGCATAATAATAATAGTTATAAGAATAGAGACAAGAGTAATAGGGATAGTAATAGTAGAATAAGCATAATAATAACAGTCATAGCGATAATAATAATAGTAATAAGGATAATAATAATAGTTATAGTACTAGTAATAATAGTAAGAAGGATAATAATAATAGTTATAGCGATAATAATAATAGTAATAAGGATAATAATAATAGTTATAGTGCGAATAATAATAGTAATAAGCATAATAATAATAATAGTTATAAGGATAGAGACAAGAGTAATAGGGATAGTAATAATAGAATAAGGATAATAATAACAGTCATAGCGATAATAATAATAGTAATAAGGGAAATAATAATAAATATCAGGATAAAGACAAGAGTAATAGGAATAGTAATAATAGGAGAAGTATAATAATAACAGTTATTGCGATAATAATAATAGTAGTAAGGATAATAATAATAGTTATAATGATAATAATAATAGTAATAAGGGAAATAATAATAGTTATAAGAATAGAGACAAGAGTAATAGGGATAGTAATAGTAGAATAAGCATAATAATAACAGTCATAGCGATAATAATAATAGTAATAAGGATAATAATAATAGTTATAAGGATCATTATATTAGTTATAAGGATAATTATAATAGTTATAAGGATAAAGAGAAGAGTAATAGGGATAGTAATAATAGAATAAGGATAATAATAACAGTCATAGCGATAATAATAATAGTAGTAAGGATAATAATAACAGTCATAGCGATAATAATAATAGTAATAAGGATAATAATAATAGTTATAGTGCGAATAATAATAGTAATAAGCATAATAATAATAATAGTTATAAGGATAGAGACAAGAGTAATAGGGATAGTAATAATAGAATAAGGATAATAATAACAGTCATAGCGATAATAATAATAGTAATGAGGATAACAATAATAGTTATAGAGATAATAATACTAGTAATAAGGATAATAATAACAGTTATAATGATAATAATAATAGTAATAATTGAAATAATAATAGTTATAAGGATAAAGACAAGAGTAATAGGGATAGTAATAATAGAATAAGTATAATAATAACAGTCATAGCGATAATAATAATAGTAATAAGGACAATAATAATAGTTATAAGGATAATAATTATAGTTATAAGGATAAAGAGAAGAGTAATAGGGATAGTAATAATAGAATAAGGATAATAATAACAGTCATTGCGATAATAATAATAGAAGTAAGGATAATAAATATAGTTATAGCGATAATAATAATAGTAATAAGCATAATAATAATAGTTATAAGAATAGAGACAAGAGTAATAGGGACAGTAATAGTAGAATAAGCATAATAATAACAGTCATAACGATAATAATAATAGTAATAAGGATAATAATAACAGTTATAGTACTAGTAACAATAGTAATAAGGATAATAATAACAGTCATAGCGATAATAATAATAATAGCTATAGTGCTAATAATAATAGTAATAAGGATAATAAAAACAGTTATAGCAATAATAATAATAGTAATAAGGATAATAATAATAGTTATAGTGCGAATAATAATAGTAATAAGGATAATAATAATAGTTATAGCGATAATAATAATTGTAATAAGGGAAATAATAATAGTTTTAGTGCTAATAATACTAGTAATAAGGATAATAATAATAGTTATAAGGATAATAATAGTAGTTATAAAGATAAAGAGAAGAGTATTAGGGATAGTAATAATAGAATAAGGATAATAATAACAGTCATAGCGATAATAATAATAGGAATAAGGATAATAATAATAGTTATAGTGCGAATAATAATAGTAATGAGGATAACAATAATAGTTATAGAGATAATAATACTAGTAATAAGGATAATAATAATAGTTATAGCGATAATAATAATAGGAATAAGCATAATAATAATAGTTATAAGAATAGAGACAAGAGTAATAGGGATAGTAATAGTAGAATAAGCATAATAATAACAGTCATAGCGATAATAATAATAGTAATAAGGATAATAATAATAGTTATAGTACTAGTAATAATAGTAATAAGGATAATAATAATAGTTATAGCGATAATAATAATAGTAATAAGGATAATAATAATAGTTATAGTACTAGTAATAATAGTAATAAGGATAATAATAATAGTTATAGCGATAATAATAATTGTAATAAGGATAATAATAATAGTTATAGTGCGAATAATAATAGTAATAAGCATAATAATAATAGTTATAAGGATAGAGACAAGAGTAATAGGGATAGTAATAATAGAATAAGGATAATAATAACAGTAATAGCGATAATAATAATAGTAATAAGGATAATAATAATAGTTTTAGTGCTAATAATAATAGTAATAAGCATAACAATAATAGTTATAAGGGTAAAGACAGGAATAATAGGGATAGTAATAATAGAATAAGTATAATAATAACAGTCATAGCGATAATAATAATAGTAATAAGCATAATAATAATAGTTATAGTGCGAATAATAATAGTAATAAGGATAAACATAATAGTTATAGTGCTAATAATACTAGTAATAAGGATAATAATAATAGTTATAGTGCGAATAATAATAGTAATAAGCATAATAATAATAATAGTTATAAGGATAGAGACAGGAGTAATAGGGATAGTAATAATAGAATAAGTATAATAATAACAGTCATTGCGATAATAATAAGAGTAGTAAGGATAATAATAATAGTAGTAAGGATAATAATAATAGTTATAGCGATAATAATAATAGTAATAAGGGAAATAATAATAGTTATAAGAATAGAGACAGAAGTAATAGGGATAGTAATAGTAGAATAAGCATAATAATAACAGTCATAGCGATAATAATAATAGTAATAAGGATAATAATAATAGTTATAAGGATCATTATATTAGTTATAAGGATAATTATAATAGTTATAAGGATAAAGAGAAGAGTAATAGGGATAGTAATAATAGAATAAGGATAATAATAACAGTCATAGCGATAATAATAATAGTAGTAAGGATAATAATAACAGTCATAGCGATAATAATAATAGTAATAAGGATAATAATAATAGTTATAGTGCGAATAATAATAGTAATAAGCATAATAATAATAATAGTTATAAGGATAGAGACAAGAGTAATAGGGATAGTAATAATAGAATAAGGATAATAATAACAGTCATAGCGATAATAATAATAGTAATGAGGATAACAATAATAGTTATAGAGATAATAATACTAGTAATAAGGATAATAATAACAGTTACAATGATAATAATAATAGTAATAATTGAAATAATAATAGTTATAAGGATAAAGACAAGAGTAATAGGGATAGTAATAATAGAATAAGTATAATAATAACAGTCATAGCGATAATAATAATAGTAATAAGGACAATAATAATAGTTATAAGGATAATAATAATAGTTATAAGGATAAAGAGAAGAGTAATAGGGATAGTAATAATAGAATAAGGATAATAATAACAGTCATTGCGATAATAATAATAGTAGTAAGGATAATAAATATAGTTATAGCGATAATAATAATAGTAATAAGCATAATAATAATAGTTATAAGAATAGAGACAAGAGTAATAGGGACAGTAATAGTAGAATAAGCATAATAATAACAGTCATAACGATAATAATAATAGTAATAAGGATAATAATAACAGTTATAGTACTAGTAACAATAGTAATAAGGATAATAATAACAGTCATAGCGATAATAATAATAATAGCTATAGTGCTAATAATAATAGTAATAAGGATAATAAAAACAGTTATAGCAATAATAATAATAGTAATAAGGATAATAATAATAGTTATAGTGCGAATAATAATAGTAATAAGGATAATAATAATAGTTATAGCGATAATAATAATTGTAATAAGGGAAATAATAATAAATATCAGGATAAAGACAAGAGTAATAGGAATAGTAATAATAGGAGAAGTATAATAATAACAGTCATTGCGATAATAATAATAGTAGTAAGGATAATAATAATAATTATAGCGATAATAATAATAGTAATAAGCATAATAATAATAATTATCAGGATAAAGACAAGAGTAATAGGGATAGTAATAATAGAATAAGTATAATAATAACAGTCATAGCGATAATAATAATAGTTATAGCGATAATAATAATAGTAATAAGGATAATAATAATAGTTATAGCGATAATAATAATAGTAATAAGGATAATAATAATAGTTATAAGGATAAAGACAAGAGTAATAGGGATAGTAATAATAGAATAAGTATAATAATAACAGTCATAGCGATAATAATAATAGTAATAAGGAAAATAATAATAGTTTTAGTGCTAATAATACTAGTAATAAGGATAATAATAATAGTTATAAGGATAATAATAGTAGTTATAAGGATAAAGAGAAGAGTATTAGGGATAGTAATAATAGAATAAGGATAATAATAACAGTCATAGCGATAATAATAATAGGAATAAGGATAATAATAATAGTTATAGTGCGAATAATAATAGTAATGAGGATAACAATAATAGTTATAGAGATAATAATACTAGTAATAAGGATAATAATAATAGTTATAGCGATAATAATAATAGGAATAAGCATAATAATAATAGTTATAAGAATAGAGACAAGAGTAATAGGGATAGTAATAGTAGAATAAGCATAATAATAACAGTCATAGCGATAATAATAATAGTAATAAGGATAATAATAATAGTTATAGTACTAGTAATAATAGTAATAAGGATAATAATAATAGTTATAGCGATAATAATAATAGTAATAAGGATAATAATAATAGTTATAGTGCGAATAATAATAGTAATAAGCATAATAATAATAATAGTTATAAGGATAAAGAGAAGAGTAATAGGGATAGTAATAATAGAATAAGGATAATAATAACAGTCATAGCGATAATAATAATAGTAGTAAGGATAATAATAATAGTAATAAGGATAATAATAACAGTTATAGCAATAATAATAATAGAAATAAGGATAATAATAATAGTTATAGTGCGAATAATAATAGTAATAAGGATAATAATAATAGTTATAGCCATAATAATAATTGTAATAAGGGAAATAATAATAATTATCAGGATAAAGACAAGAGTAATAGGGATAGTAATAATAGGGATAGTAATAATAGAATAAGTATAATAATAACAGTCATAGCGATAATAATAATAGTAATAAGCATAATAATAATAGTTATAGTGCGAATAATAATAGTAATAAGGATAAACATAATAGTTATAGTGCTAATAATACTAGTAATAAGGATAATAATAACAGTTATAGCGATAATAATAATAGTAATGAGGGAAATAATAATAAATATCAGGATAAAGACAAGAGTAATAGGAATAGTAATAATAGGAGAAGTATAATAATAACAGTCATTGCGATAATAATAATAGAAATACGGATAATAATAATAGTTATAGTGGTAATAATAATATTAATAAGCATAATAATAATAGTTATAAGGATAGAGACAAGAGTAATAGGGATAGTAATAATAGAATAAGATTATAATAACAGTCATAGCGATAATAATAATAGTAATAAGGATAATAATAATAGTTTTAGTGCTAATAATAATAGTAATAAGCATAATAATAATAGTTATAAGGATAGAGACAAGAGTAATAGGGATAGTAATAATAGAATCAGGATAATAATAACAGTCATAGCGATAATAATAATAGTAATGAGGATAACAATAATAGTTATAGAGTTAGTAATACTAGTAATAAGGATAATAATAACAGTTATAATGATAATAATAATAGTAATAAGGGAAATAATAATAGTTATAAGGATAAAGACAAGAGTAATTGGGATAGTAATAATAGAATAAGTATAATAATAACAGTCATAGCGATAATAATAATAGTAATAAGGATAATAATAATAGTTATAAGGATAAAGAGAAGAGTAATAGGGATAGTAATAATAGAATAAGGATAATAATAACAGTCATAGCGATAATAATAATAGTAGTAAGGATAATAATAATAGTTATAGCGATAATAATAATAGTAATAAGGATAATAATAATAGTTATGAGGATAATAATAATAGTTATAAGGATAAAGACAAGAGTAATAGGGATAGTAATAGTAGAATAAGCATAATAATAACAGTCATAGCGATAATAATAATAGTAATAAGGATAATAATAATAGTTATAGTACTAGTAATAATAGTAATAAGGATAATAATAATAGTTATAGCGATAATAATAATAGTAATAAGGATAATAATAATAGTTATAGTGCGAATAATAATAGTAATAAGCATAATAATAATAATAGTTATAAGGATAGAGACAGGAGTAATAGGGATAGTAATAATAGAATAAGGATAATAATAACAGTCATAGCGATAATAATAATAGTAGTAAGGATAATAATAATAGTTATAGCGATAATAATAATAGTAATAAGGATAATAATAATAGTTATAGTGCGAATAATAATAGTAATAAGCATAATAATAATAATAGTTATAAGGATAGAGACAGGAGTAATAGGGATAGTAATAATAGAATAAGGATAATAATAACAGTCATAGCGATAATAATAATAGTAATAAGGGAAATAATAATAAATATCAGGATAAAGACAAGAGTAATAGGAATAGTAATAATAGGAGAAGTATAATAATAACAGTTATTGCGATAATAATAATAGTAGTAAGGATAATAATATTAGTTATAATGATAAGAATAATAGTAATAAGGGAAATAATAATAGTTATAAGAATAGAGACAAGAGTAATAGGGATAGTAATAGTAGAATAAGCATAATAATAACAGTCATAGCGATAATAATAATAGTAATAAGGATAATAATAATAGTTATAAGGATCATTATATTAGTTATAAGGATAATTATAATAGTTATAAGGATAAAGAGAAGAGTAATAGGGATAGTAATAATAGAATAAGGATAATAATAACAGTCATAGCGATAATAATAATAGTAGTAAGGATAATAATAACAGTCATAGCGATAATAATAATAGTAATAAGGATAATAATAATAGTTATAGTGCGAATAATAATAGTAATAAGCATAATAATAATAATAGTTATAAGGATAGAGACAAGAGTAATAGGGATAGTAATAATAGAATAAGGATAATAATAACAGTCATAGCGAT
This sequence comes from Megachile ligniseca, assembly GCA_945859555.1. Taxonomy (NCBI): domain Eukaryota; kingdom Metazoa; phylum Arthropoda; class Insecta; order Hymenoptera; family Megachilidae; genus Megachile; species Megachile ligniseca. Next base: position 26,099 of record CAMAOC010000221.1, read on the forward strand.
AATAATAATAGTAATAAGGGAAATAATAATAAATATCAGGATAAAGACAAGAGTAATAGGAATAGTAATAATAGGAGAAGTATAATAATAACAGTTATTGCGATAATAATAATAGTAGTAAGGATAATAATATTAGTTATAATGATAATAATAATAGTAATAATTGAAATAATAATAGTTATAAGGATAAAGACAAGAGTAATAGGGATAGTAATAATAGAATAAGTATAATAATAACAGTCATAGCGATAATAATAATAGTAATAAGGACAATAATAATAGTTATAAGGATAATAATAATAGTTATAAGGATAAAGAGAAGAGTAATAGGGATAGTAATAATAGAATAAGGATAATAATAACAGTCATTGCGATAATAATAATAGTAGTAAGGATAATAAATATAGTTATAGCGATAATAATAATAGTAATAAGCATAATAATAATAGTTATAAGAATAGAGACAAGAGTAATAGGGATAGTAATAGTAGAATAAGGATAATAATAACAGTCATAGCGATAATAATGATAGTAATAAGGATAATAATAATAGTTATAGTGCTAGTAATAATAGAATAAGGATAATAATAACAGTCATAGCGATAATAATAATAATACCTATAGTGCTAATAATAATAGTAATAAGGATAATAATAACAGTTATAGCAATAATAATAATAGTAATAAGGATAATAATAATAGTTATAGTGCGAATAATAATAGTAATAAGGATAATAATAATAGTTATAGCGATAATAATAATTGTAATAAGGGAAATAATAATAAATATCAGGATAAAGACAAGAGTAATAGGAATAGTAATAATAGGAGAAGTATAATAATAACAGTCATTGCGATAATAATAATAGTAGTAAGGATAATAATAATAGTTATAGCAATAATAATAATTGTAATAAGGGAAATAATAATAATTATCAGGATAAAGACAAGAGTAATAGGGATAGTAATAATAGAATAAGTATAATAATAACAGTCATAGCGATAATAATAATAGTAATAAGGATAATAATAATAGTTATAGTGCGAATAATAATAGTAATAAGGATAAACATAATAGTTATAGTGCTAATAATACTAGTAATAATGATAATAATAACAGTTATAGCGATAATAATAATAGTAATGAGAGAAATAATAATAAATATCAGGATAAAGACAAGAGTAATAGGAATAGTAATAATAGGAGAAGTATAATAATAACAGTCACTGCGATAATAATAATAGTAGTAAGGATAATAATAATAGTTATAGCGATAATAATAATAGTAATAAGCATAATCATAATAGTTATAAGAATAGAGACAAGAGTAATAGGGATAGTAATAGTAGAATAAGCATAATAATAACAGTCATAGCGATAATAATAATAGTAATAAGGATAATAATAATAGTTATAGTACTAGTAATAATAGTAATAAGGATAATAATAATAGTTATAGTGCGAATAATAATAGTAATAAGCATAATAATAATAATAGTTATAAGGATAGAGACAAGAGTAATAGGGATAGTAATAATAGAATAAGGATAATAATAACAGTCATAGCGATAATAATAATAGTAATGAGGATAACAATAATAGTTATAGAGATAATAATACTAGTAATAAGGATAATAATAACAGTTATAGCAATAATAATAATAGTAATAAGGATAATAATAATAGTTATAGTGCGAATAATAATAGTAATAAGGATAATAATAATAGTTATAGCGATAATAATAATTGTAATAAGGGAAATAATAATAAATATCAGGATAAAGACAAGAGTAATAGGAATAGTAATAATAGGAGAAGTATAATAATAACAGTCATTGCGATAATAATAATAGTAGTAAGGATAATAATAATAATTATAGCGATAATAATAATAGTAATAAGCATAATAATAATAGTTATAAGAATAGAGACAAGAGTAATAGGGATAGTAATAGTAGAATAAGCATAATAATAACAGTCATAGCGATAATAATAATAGTAATAAGGATAATAATAATAGTTATAGTACTAGTAATAATAGTAATAAGGATAATAATAATAGTTATAGCGATAATAATAATAGTAATAAGGATAATAATAATAGTTATAGTGCGAATAATAATAGTAATAAGGATAATAATAATAGTTATAGCAATAATAATAATTGTAATAAGGGAAATAATAATAATTATCAGGATAAAGACAAGAGTAATAGGGATAGTAATAATGGAATAAGTATAATAATAACAGTCATAGCGATAATAATAATAGTTATAGCGATAATAATAATAGTAATAAGGATAATAATAATAGTTATAAGGATAAAGACAAGAGTAATAGGGATAGTAATAATAGAATAAGGAGAATAATAACAGTCATAGCGATAATAATAATAGTAATGAGGATAATAATAATAGTTATAAGGATAGAGACAAGAGTAATAGGGATAGTAATAATAGAATAAGGATAATAATAACAGACATAGCGATAATAATATTAGTAATGAGGATAACAATAATAGTTATAGAGATAATAATACTAGTAATAAGGATAATAATAACAGTTATAATGATAATAATAATAGTAATAAGGGAAATAATAATAGTTATAGTGCGAATAATAATAGTAATGAGGATAACAATAATAGTTATAGAGATAATAATACTAGTAATAAGGATAATAATAATAGTTATAAGGATAATAATAATAGTTATAAGGATAAAGAGAAGAGTAATAGGGATAGTAATAATAGAATAAGGATAATAATAACAGTCATAGCGATAATAATAATAGTAATAAGGATAATAATAATAGTTTTAGTGCCAATAATAATAGTAATAAGCATAACAATAATAGTTATAAGGATAAAGACAAGAGTAATAGGGATAGTAATAATAGAATAAGTATAATAATAACAGTCATAGCGATAATAATAACAGTAATAAGGATAATAATAATAGTTATAGTGCGAATAATAATAGTAATAAGGTTAACCATAATAGTTATAGTGCTAATAATACTAGTAATAAGGATAATAATAACAGTTATAGCGATAATAATAATAGTATTAAGGAAATAATAATAAATATCAGGATAAAGACAAGAGTAATAGGGATAGTAATAATGGAAGAAGTATAATAATAACAGTCATTGCGATAATAATAATAGAATAAGGATAATAATAACAGTCATAGCGATAATAATAATAGTAATGAGGATAATAATAACAGTCATAGCGATAATAATAATAGAAATAAGGATAATAATAATAGTTATAGTGCTAACAATAATAGTAATAAGCATAATAATAATAGTTATAAGGATAGAGACAAGAGTAATAGGGATAGTAATAATAGAATAAGGATAATAATAACAGTCATTGCGATAATAATAATAGTAATAAGGATAATAATAATAGTTATTGCGATAATAATAATAGTAATAAGGATAATAATAATAGTTATAAGGATAATAATAATAGTTATAAGGATAAAGAGAAGAGTAATAGGGATAGTAATAATAGAATAAGGATAATAATAACAGTCATAGCGATAATAATAATAGTAGTAAGGATAATAATAATAGTTATTGCGATAATAATAATAGTAATAAGGATAATAATAATAGTTATTGCGATAATAATAATAGTAATAAGGATAATAATAATAGTTATAAGGATAATAATAATAGTTATAAGGATAAAGAGAAGAGTAATAGGGATAGTAATAATAGAATAAGGATAATAATAACAGTCATAGCGATAATAATAATAGTAGTAAGGATAATAATAATAGTTATTGCGATAATAATAATAGTAATAAGGATAATAATAATAGTTATTGCGATAATAATAATAGTAATAAGGATAATAATAATAGTTATAAGGATAAAGACAAGAGTAATAGGGATAGTAATAATAGAATAAGGATAATAATAACAGTCATAGCGATAATAATAATAGTAATGAGGATAATAATAATAGTTATAAGGATAAAGAGAAGAGTAATAGGGATAGTAATAATAGAATAAGGATAATAATAACAGTCATAGCGATAATAATAATAGTAGTAAGGATAATAATAATAGTTATAGCGATAATAATAATAGTTATAAGGATAATAATAATAGTTATGAGGATAATAATAATAGTTATAAGGATAAAGACAAGAGTAATAGGGATAGTAATAGTAGAATAAGCATAATAATAACAGTCATAGCGATAATAATAATAGTAATAAGGATAATAATAATAGTTATAGTACTAGTAATAATAGTAATAAGGATAATAATAATAGTTATAGCGATAATAATAATAGTAATAAGGATAATAATAATAGTTATAGTGCGAATAATAATAGTAATAAGCATAATAATAATAATAGTTATAAGGATAGAGACAGGAGTAATAGGGATAGTAATAATAGAATAAGGATAATAATAACAGTCATAGCGATAATAATAATAGTAGTAAGGATAATAATAATAGTTATAGCGATAATAATAATAGTAATAAGGATAATAATAATAGTTATAGTGCGAATAATAATAGTAATAAGCATAATAATAATAATAGTTATAAGGATAGAGACAGGAGTAATAGGGATAGTAATAATAGAATAAGGATAATAATAACAGTCATAGCGATAATAATAATAGTAATAAGGGAAATAATAATAAATATCAGGATAAAGACAAGAGTAATAGGAATAGTAATAATAGGAGAAGTATAATAATAACAGTTATTGCGATAATAATAATAGTAGTAAGGATAATAATATTAGTTATAATGATAAGAATAATAGTAATACGGGAAATAATAATAGTTATAAGAATAGAGACAAGAGTAATAGGGATAGTAATAGTAGAATAAGCATAATAATAACAGTCATAGCGATAATAATAATAGTAATAAGGATAATAATAATAGTTATAAGGATCATTATATTAGTTATAAGGATAATTATAATAGTTATAAGGATAAAGAGAAGAGTAATAGGGATAGTAATAATAGAATAAGGATAATAATAACAGTCATAGCGATAATAATAATAGTAGTAAGGATAATAATAACAGTCATAGCGATAATAATAATAGTAATAAGGATAATAATAATAGTTATAGTGCGAATAATAATAGTAATAAGCATAATAATAATAATAGTTATAAGGATAGAGACAAGAGTAATAGGGATAGTAATAATAGAATAAGGATAATAATAACAGTCATAGCGATAATAATAATAGTAATAAGGGAAATAATAATAAATATCAGGATAAAGACAAGAGTAATAGGAATAGTAATAATAGGAGAAGTATAATAATAACAGTTATTGCGATAATAATAATAGTAGTAAGGATAATAATATTAGTTATAATGATAATAATAATAGTAATAATTGAAATAATAATAGTTATAAGGATAAAGACAAGAGTAATAGGGATAGTAATAATAGAATAAGTATAATAATAACAGTCATAGCGATAATAATAATAGTAATAAGGACAATAATAATAGTTATAAGGATAATAATAATAGTTATAAGGATAAAGAGAAGAGTAATAGGGATAGTAATAATAGAATAAGGATAATAATAACAGTCATTGCGATAATAATAATAGTAGTAAGGATAATAAATATAGTTATAGCGATAATAATAATAGTAATAAGCATAATAATAATAGTTATAAGAATAGAGACAAGAGTAATAGGGATAGTAATAGTAGAATAAGGATAATAATAACAGTCATAGCGATAATAATGATAGTAATAAGGATAATAATAATAGTTATAGTGCTAGTAATAATAGAATAAGGATAATAATAACAGTCATAGCGATAATAATAATAATACCTATAGTGCTAATAATAATAGTAATAAGGATAATAATAACAGTTATAGCAATAATAATAATAGTAATAAGGATAATAATAATAGTTATAGTGCGAATAATAATAGTAATAAGGATAATAATAATAGTTATAGCGATAATAATAATTGTAATAAGGGAAATAATAATAAATATCAGGATAAAGACAAGAGTAATAGGAATAGTAATAATAGGAGAAGTATAATAATAACAGTCATTGCGATAATAATAATAGTAGTAAGGATAATAATAATAGTTATAGCAATAATAATAATTGTAATAAGGGAAATAATAATAATTATCAGGATAAAGACAAGAGTAATAGGGATAGTAATAATAGAATAAGTATAATAATAACAGTCATAGCGATAATAATAATAGTAATAAGGATAATAATAATAGTTATAGTGCGAATAATAATAGTAATAAGGATAAACATAATAGTTATAGTGCTAATAATACTAGTAATAATGATAATAATAACAGTTATAGCGATAATAATAATAGTAATGAGAGAAATAATAATAAATATCAGGATAAAGACAAGAGTAATAGGAATAGTAATAATAGGAGAAGTATAATAATAACAGTCACTGCGATAATAATAATAGTAGTAAGGATAATAATAATAGTTATAGCGATAATAATAATAGTAATAAGCATAATCATAATAGTTATAAGAATAGAGACAAGAGTAATAGGGATAGTAATAGTAGAATAAGCATAATAATAACAGTCATAGCGATAATAATAATAGTAATAAGGATAATAATAATAGTTATAGTACTAGTAATAATAGTAATAAGGATAATAATAATAGTTATAGTGCGAATAATAATAGTAATAAGCATAATAATAATAATAGTTATAAGGATAGAGACAAGAGTAATAGGGATAGTAATAATAGAATAAGGATAATAATAACAGTCATAGCGATAATAATAATAGTAATGAGGATAACAATAATAGTTATAGAGATAATAATACTAGTAATAAGGATAATAATAACAGTTATAGCAATAATAATAATAGTAATAAGGATAATAATAATAGTTATAGTGCGAATAATAATAGTAATAAGGATAATAATAATAGTTATAGCGATAATAATAATTGTAATAAGGGAAATAATAATAAATATCAGGATAAAGACAAGAGTAATAGGAATAGTAATAATAGGAGAAGTATAATAATAACAGTCATTGCGATAATAATAATAGTAGTAAGGATAATAATAATAATTATAGCGATAATAATAATAGTAATAAGCATAATAATAATAGTTATAAGAATAGAGACAAGAGTAATAGGGATAGTAATAGTAGAATAAGCATAATAATAACAGTCATAGCGATAATAATAATAGTAATAAGGATAATAATAATAGTTATAGTACTAGTAATAATAGTAATAAGGATAATAATAATAGTTATAGCGATAATAATAATAGTAATAAGGATAATAATAATAGTTATAGTGCGAATAATAATAGTAATAAGGATAATAATAATAGTTATAGCAATAATAATAATTGTAATAAGGGAAATAATAATAATTATCAGGATAAAGACAAGAGTAATAGGGATAGTAATAATGGAATAAGTATAATAATAACAGTCATAGCGATAATAATAATAGTTATAGCGATAATAATAATAGTAATAAGGATAATAATAATAGTTATAAGGATAAAGACAAGAGTAATAGGGATAGTAATAATAGAATAAGGAGAATAATAACAGTCATAGCGATAATAATAATAGTAATGAGGATAATAATAATAGTTATAAGGATAGAGACAAGAGTAATAGGGATAGTAATAATAGAATAAGGATAATAATAACAGACATAGCGATAATAATATTAGTAATGAGGATAACAATAATAGTTATAGAGATAATAATACTAGTAATAAGGATAATAATAACAGTTATAATGATAATAATAATAGTAATAAGGGAAATAATAATAGTTATAGTGCGAATAATAATAGTAATGAGGATAACAATAATAGTTATAGAGATAATAATACTAGTAATAAGGATAATAATAATAGTTATAAGGATAATAATAATAGTTATAAGGATAAAGAGAAGAGTAATAGGGATAGTAATAATAGAATAAGGATAATAATAACAGTCATAGCGATAATAATAATAGTAATAAGGATAATAATAATAGTTTTAGTGCCAATAATAATAGTAATAAGCATAACAATAATAGTTATAAGGATAAAGACAAGAGTAATAGGGATAGTAATAATAGAATAAGTATAATAATAACAGTCATAGCGATAATAATAACAGTAATAAGGATAATAATAATAGTTATAGTGCGAATAATAATAGTAATAAGGTTAACCATAATAGTTATAGTGCTAATAATACTAGTAATAAGGATAATAATAACAGTTATAGCGATAATAATAATAGTATTAAGGAAATAATAATAAATATCAGGATAAAGACAAGAGTAATAGGGATAGTAATAATGGAAGAAGTATAATAATAACAGTCATTGCGATAATAATAATAGAATAAGGATAATAATAACAGTCATAGCGATAATAATAATAGTAATGAGGATAATAATAACAGTCATAGCGATAATAATAATAGAAATAAGGATAATAATAATAGTTATAGTGCTAACAATAATAGTAATAAGCATAATAATAATAGTTATAAGGATAGAGACAAGAGTAATAGGGATAGTAATAATAGAATAAGGATAATAATAACAGTCATTGCGATAATAATAATAGTAATAAGGATAATAATAATAGTTATTGCGATAATAATAATAGTAATAAGGATAATAATAATAGTTATAAGGATAATAATAATAGTTATAAGGATAAAGAGAAGAGTAATAGGGATAGTAATAATAGAATAAGGATAATAATAACAGTCATAGCGATAATAATAATAGTAGTAAGGATAATAATAATAGTTATTGCGATAATAATAATAGTAATAAGGATAATAATAATAGTTATTGCGATAATAATAATAGTAATAAGGATAATAATAATAGTTATAAGGATAATAATAATAGTTATAAGGATAAAGAGAAGAGTAATAGGGATAGTAATAATAGAATAAGGATAATAATAACAGTCATAGCGATAATAATAATAGTAGTAAGGATAATAATAATAGTTATTGCGATAATAATAATAGTAATAAGGATAATAATAATAGTTATTGCGATAATAATAATAGTAATAAGGATAATAATAATAGTTATAAGGATAAAGACAAGAGTAATAGGGATAGTAATAATAGAATAAGGATAATAATAACAGTCATAGCGATAATAATAATAGTAATGAGGATAATAATAATAGTTATAAGGATAGAGACAAGAGTAATAGGGATAGTAATAATAGAATAAGTATAATAATAACAGTCATAGCGATAATAATAATAGTAATAAGGATAATAATAATAGTTTTAGTGCTAATAATAATAGTAATAAGCATAACAATAATGGTTATAAGGATAAAGACAAGAGTAATAGGGATAGTAATAATAGAATAAGTATAATAATAACAGTCATACCGATAATAATACTAGTAATAAGGATAATAATAACAGTTATAATGATAATAATAATAGTAATAAGGATAATAATAATAGTTATAAGGATAAAGAGAAGAGTAATAGGGATAGTAATAATAGAATAAGGATAATAATAACAGTCATAGCGATAATAATAATAGTAGTAAGGATAATAATAATAGTTATAGCGATAATAATAATAGTAATAAGGATAATAATAATAGTTATAAGGATAAAGAGAAGAGTAATAGGGATAGTAATAATAGAATAAGGATAATAATAACAGTCATTGCGATAATAATAATAGTAATAAGGATAATAATAATAGTTATTGCGATAATAATAATAGTAATAAGGATAATAATAATAGTTATAAGGATAAAGACAAGAGTAATAGGGATAGTAATAATAGAATAAGGATAATAATAACAGTCATAGCGATAATAATAATAGTAATGAGGATAATAATAATAGTTATAAGGATAGAGACAAGAGTAATAGGGATAGTAATAATAGAATAAGTATAATAATAACAGTCATAGCGATAATAATAATAGTAATAAGGATAATAATAATAGTTATAAGGGTAAAGAGAAGAGTAATACGGATAGTAATAAAAGAATAAGGATAATAATAACAGTCATAGCGATAATAATAATAGTAGTAAGGATAATAATAATAGTAATAAGGATAATAATAATATTTATAAGGATAAAGAGAAGAGTAATAGGGATAGTAATAATAGAATAAGGATAATAATAACAGTCATTGCGATAATAATAATAGTAATAAGGATAATAATAATAGTTATTGCGATAATAATAATAGTAATAAGGATAATAATAATAGTTATAAGGATAATAATAATTGTTATAAGGATAAAGAGAAGAGTAATAGGGATAGTAATAATAGAATAAGGATAATAATAACAGTCATAGCGATAATAATAATAGTAGTAAGGATAATAATAATTATTATTGCGATAATAATAATAGTAATAAGGATAATAATAATAGTTATAAGGATAATAATAATAGTTATAAGGATAAAGAGAAGAGTAATAGGGATAGTAATAATAGAATAAGGATAATAATAACAGTCATTGCGATAATAATAATAGTAGTAAGGATAATAATAATAGTTATTGCGATAATAATAATAGTAATAAGGATAATAATAATAGTTATTGCGATAATAATAATAGTAATAAGGATAATAATAATAGTTATAAGGATAATAATAATAGTTATAAGGATAAAGAGAAGAGTAATAGGGATAGTAATAATAGAATAAGGATAATAATAACAGTCATAGCGATAATAATAATAGTAGTAAGGATAATAATAATAGTTATTGCGATAATAATAATAGTAATAAGGATAATAATAATAGTTATTGCGATAATAATAATAGTAATAAGGATAATAATAATAGTTATAAGGATAAAGACAAGAGTAATAGGGATAGTAATAATAGAATAAGGATAATAATAACAGTCATAGCGATAATAATAATAGTAATGAGGATAATAATAATAGTTATAAGGATAGAGACAAGAGTAATAGGGATAGTAATAATAGAATAAGTATAATAATAACAGTCATAGCGATAATAATAATAGTAATAAGGATAATAATAATAGTTTTAGTGCTAATAATAATAGTAATTATCATAACAATAATGGTTATAAGGATAAAGACAAGAGTAATAGGGATAGTAATAATAGAATAAGTATAATAATAACAGTCATACCGATAATAATACTAGTAATAAGGATAATAATAACAGTTATAATGATAATAATAATAGTAATAAGGATAATAATAATAGTTATAAGGATAAAGAGAAGAGTAATAGGGATAGTAATAATAGAATAAGGATAATAATAACAGTCATAGCGATAATAATAATAGTAGTAAGGATAATAATAATAGTTATAGCGATAATAATAATAGTAATAAGGATAATAATAATAGTTATAAGGATAAAGACAAGAGTAATAGGGATAGTAATAATAGAATAAGTATAATAATAACAGTCATAGCGATAATAATAATAGTAATAAGGATAATAATAATAGTTATAAGGATAATAATAATAGTTATAAGGATAAAGAGAAGAGTAATAGGGATAGTAATAATAGAATAAGGATAATAATAACAGTCATAGCGATAATAATAATAGTAATGAGGATAATAATAATAGTTATAAGGATAGAGACAAGAGTAATAGGGATAGTAATAATAGAATAAGTATAATAATAACAGTCATAGCGATAATAATACTAGTAATAAGGATAATAATAACAGTTATAATGATAATAATAATAGTAATAAGGGAAATAATAATAGTTATAAGGATAAAGACAAGAGTAATAGGGATAGTAATAATAGAATAAGTATAATAATAACAGTCATAGCGATAATAATAATAGTAATAAGGATAATAATAATAGTTATAAGGATAATAATAATAGTTATAAGGATAAAGAGAAGAGTAATAGGGATAGTAATAATAGAATAAGGATAATAATAACAGTCATAGCGATAATAATAATAGTAGTAAGGATAATAATAATAGTTATAGCGATAATAATAATAGTAATAAGGATAATAATAATAGTTATAAGGATAATAATAATAGTTATAAGGATAAAGAGAAGAGTAATAGGGATAGTAATAATAGAATAAGGATAATAATAACAGTCATTGCGATAATAATAATAGTAATAAGGATAATAATAATAGTTATTGCGATAATAATAATAGTAATAAGGATAATAATAATAGTTATAAGGGTAAAGACAAGAGTAATAGGGATAGTAATAATAGAATAAGGATAATAATAACAGTCATAGCGATAATAATAATAGTAGTAAGGATAATAATAATAGTTATAGCGATAATAATAATAGTAATAAGCATAATAATAATAGTTATAAGAATAGAGACAAGAGTAATAGGGATAGTAATAATAGAATAAGGATAATAATAACAGTCATAGCGATAATAATAATAGTAACGAGGATAACAATAATAGTTATAGAGATAATAATATTAGTAATAAGGATAATAATAACAGTTATAATGATAATAATAATAGTAATAAGGGAAATAATAATAGTTATAAGGGAAATAATAATAGTTATAAGGATAAAGACAAGAGTAATAGGGATAGTAATAATAGAATAAGTATAATAATAACAGTCATAGCGATAATAATAATAGTAATAAGGATAATAATAATAGTTATAAGGATAATAATAATAGTTATAAGGATAATAATAATAGTTATAAGGATAAAGAGAAGAGTAATAGGGATAGTAATAATAGAATAAGGAAAATAATAACAGTCATAGCGATAATAATAATAGTAGTAAGGATAATAATAATAGTTATAGCGATAATAATAATAGTAATAAGCATAATAATAATAGTTATAAGAATAGAGACAAGAGTAATAGGGATAGTAATAATAGAATAAGGATAATAATAACAGTCATAGCGATAATAATAATAGTAACGAGGATAACAATAATAGTTATGGAGATAATAATAGTAGTAATAAGGATAATAATAACAGTTATAATGATAATAATAATAGTAATAAGGGAAATAATAATAGTTATAAGGGAAATAATAATAGTTATAAGGATAAAGACAAGAGTAATAGGGATAGTAATAATAGAATAAGTATAATAATAACAGTCATAGCGATAATAATAATAGTAATAAGGATAATAATAATAGTTATAAGGATAATAATAATAGTTATAAGGATAATAATAATAGTTATAAGGATAAAGAGAAGAGTAATAGGGATAGTAATAATAGAATAAGGAAAATAATAACAGTCATAGCGATAATAATAATAGTAGTAAGGATAATAATAATAGTTATAGCGATAATAATAATAGTAATAAGCATAATAATAATAGTTATAAGAATAGAGACAAGAGTAATAGGGATAGTAATAGTAGAATAAGCATAATAATAACAGTCATAGCGATAATAATAATAATAGCTATAGTGCTATTAATAATAGTAATAAGGATAATAATAACAGTTATAGCAATAATAATAATAGTAATAAGGATAATAATAATAGTTATAGTGCGAATAATAATAATAGTAATAAGGATAATAATAATAGTTATAAGGATAAAGACAAGAGTAATAGGGATAGTAATAATAGAATAAGTATAATAATAACAGTCATAGCGATAATAATAATAGAAATAAGGATAATAATAATAGTTATAGTGCTAACAATAATAGTAATAAACATAATAATAATAGTTATAAGGATAGAGACAAGAGTAATAGGGATAGTAATAATAGAATAAGTATAATAATAACAGTCATTGCGATAATAATAATAGTAATAAGGATAATAATAATAGTTATAAGGATAATAATAATAGTTATAAGGATAAAGAGAAGAGTAATAGGGATAGTAATAATAGAATAAGGATAATAATAACAGTCATTGCGATAATAATAATAGTAATAAGGATAATAATAATAGTTATTGCGATAATAATAATAGTAATAAGGATAATAATAATAGTTATAAGGGTAAAGACAAGAGTAATAGGGATAGTAATAATAGAATAAGGTTAATAATAACAGTCATAGCGATAATAATAATAGTAATAAGGATAATAATAATAGTTTTAGTGCTAATAATAATAGTAATAAGCATAACAATAATGGTTATAAGGATAAAGACAAGAGTAATAGGGATAGTAATAATAGAATAAGTATAATAATAACAGTCATAGCGATAATAATAATAGTAATAAGGATAATAATAATAGTTATAAGGATAATAATAATAGTTATAAGGATAAAGAGAAGAGTAATAGGGATAGTAATAATAGAATAAGGATAATAATAACAGTCATTGCGATAATAATAATAGTAATAAGGATAATAATAATAGTTATTGCGATAATAATAATAGTAATAAGGGAAATAATAATAGTTATAAGGATAATAATAATAGTTATAAGGATAAAGAGAAGAGTAATAGGGATAGTAATAATAGAATAAGGATAATAATAACAGTCATAGCGATAATAATAATAGTAGTAAGGATAATAATAATAGTTATAGCGATAATAATAATAGTAATAAGGATAATAATAATAGTTATAAGGATAATAATAATAGTTATAAGGATAAAGAGAAGAGTAATAGGGATAGTAATAATAGAATAAGGATAATAATAACAGTCATTGCGATAATAATAATAGTAATAAGGATAATAATAATAGTTATTGCGATAATAATAATAGTAATAAGGATAATAATAATAGTTATAAGGATAAAGAGAAGAGTAATAGGGATAGTAATAATAGAATAAGGATAATAATAACAGTCATTGCGATAATAATAATAGTAATAAGGATAATAATAATAGTTATTGCGATAATAATAATAGTAATAAGGGAAATAATAATAGTTATAAGGATAATAATAATAGTTATAAGGATAAAGAGAAGAGTAATAGGGATAGTAATAATAGAATAAGGATAATAATAACAGTCATAGCGATAATAATAATAGTAGTAAGGATAATAATAATAGTTATAGCGATAATAATAATAGTAATAAGGATAATAATAATAGTTATAAGGATAATAATAATAGTTATAAGGATAAAGAGAAGAGTAATAGGGATAGTAATAATAGAATAAGGATAATAATAACAGTCATTGCGATAATAATAATAGTAATAAGGATAATAATAATAGTTATTGCGATAATAATAATAGTAATAAGGATAATAATAATAGTTATAAGGGTAAAGACAAGAGTAATAGGGATAGTAATAATAGAATAAGGATAATAATAACAGTCATAGCGATAATAATAATAGTAGTAAGGATAATAATAATAGTTATAGCGATAATAATAATAGTAATAAGCATAATAATAATAGTTATAAGAATAGAGACAAGAGTAATAGGGATAGTAATAATAGAATAAGGATAATAATAACAGTCATAGCGATAATAATAATAGTAACGAGGATAACAATAATAGTTATAGAGATAATAATACTAGTAATAAGGATAATAATAACAGTTATAATGATAATAATAATAGTAATAAGGGAAATAATAATAGTTTTAGTGCTAATAATAATAGTAATAAGCATAACAATAATGGTTATAAGGATAAAGACAAGAGTAATAGGGATAGTAATAATAGAATAAGTATAATAATAACAGTCATAGCGATAATAATACTAGTAATAAGGATAATAATAACAGTTATAATGATAATAATAATAGTAATAAGGGAAATAATAATAGTTATAAGGATAAAGACAAGAGTAATAGGGATAGTAATAATAGAATAAGGATAATAATAACAGTCATAGCGATAATAATAATAGTAATGAGGATAATAATAATAGTTATAAGGATAGAGACAAGAGTAATAGGGATAGTAATAATAGAATAAGTATAATAATAACAGTCATAGCGATAATAATGATAATAGCTATAGCGCTATTAATAATAGTAATAAGGATAATAATAACAGTTATAGCAATAATAATAATAGTAATAAGGATAATAATAATAGTTATAGTGCGAATAGTAATAGTAATAAGGATAATAATAATAGTTATAGCGATAATAATAATTGTAATAAGGATAATAATAATAGTTATAAGGATAAAGAGAAGAGTAATAGGGATAGTAATAATAGAATAAGGATAATAATAACAGTCATTGCGATAATAATAATAGTAATAAGGATAATAAAAATAGTTATAAGGATAAAGACAAGAGTAATAGGGATAGTAATAATAGAATAAGGATAATAATAACAGTCATAGCAATAATAATAATAGTAAAGAGGATAATAATAATAGTTATAAGGATAGAGACAAGAGTAATAGGGATAGTAATAATAGAATAAGTATAATAATAACAGTCATAGCGATAATAATAATAGTAATAAGGATAATAATAATAGTTTTAGTGCTAATAATAATAGTAATAAGCATAACAATAATGGTTATAAGGATAAAGACAAGAGTAATAGGGATAGTAATAATAGAATAAGTATAATAATAACAGTCATAGCGATAATAATAATAGAAATAAGGATAATAATAATAGTTATAGTGCTAACAATAATAGTAATAAGCATAATAATAATAGTTATAAGGATAGAGACAAGAGTAATAGGGATAGTAATAATAGAATAAGGATAATAATAACAGTCATAGCGATAATAATAATAGTAATAAGGATAATAATAATAGTTATAAGGATAATAATAATAGTTATAAGGATAAAGAGAAGAGTAATAGGGATAGTAATAATAGAATAAGGATAATAATAACAGTCATAGCGATAATAATAATAGTAATAAGGATAATAATAATAGTTATAAGGATAAAGAGAAGAGTAATAGGGATAGTAATAATAGAATAAGAATAATAATAACAGTCATTGCGATAATAATAATAGTAATAAGGATAATAATAATAGTTATAGCGATAATAATAATAGTAATAAGGATAATAATAATAGTTATAAGGATAAAGACAAGAGTAATAGGGATAGTAATAATAGAATAAGGATAATAATAACAGTCATAGCGATAATAATAATAGTTATAAGGATAATAATAATAGTTATAAGGATAAAGAGAAGAGTAATAGGGATAGTAATAATAGAATAAGGATAATAATAACAGTCATTGCGATAATAATAATAGTAATAAGGATAATAATAATAGTTATTGCGATAATAATAATAGTAATAAGGGAAATAATAATAGTTATAAGGATAATAATAATAGTTATAAGGATAAAGAGAAGAGTAATAGGGATAGTAATAATAGAATAAGGATAATAATAACAGTCATAGCGATAATAATAATAGTAGTAAGGATAATAATAATAGTTATAGCGATAATAATAATAGTAATAAGGATAATAATAATAGTTATAAGGATAATAATAATAGTTATAAGGATAAAGAGAAGAGTAATAGGGATAGTAATAATAGAATAAGGATAATAATAACAGTCATTGCGATAATAATAATAGTAATAAGGATAATAATAATAGTTATTGCGATAATAATAATAGTAATAAGGATAATAATAATAGTTATAAGGATAAAGAGAAGAGTAATAGGGATAGTAATAATAGAATAAGGATAATAATAACAGTCATTGCGATAATAATAATAGTAATAAGGATAATAATAATAGTTATTGCGATAATAATAATAGTAATAAGGGAAATAATAATAGTTATAAGGATAATAATAATAGTTATAAGGATAAAGAGAAGAGTAATAGGGATAGTAATAATAGAATAAGGATAATAATAACAGTCATAGCGATAATAATAATAGTAGTAAGGATAATAATAATAGTTATAGCGATAATAATAATAGTAATAAGGATAATAATAATAGTTATAAGGATAATAATAATAGTTATAAGGATAAAGAGAAGAGTAATAGGGATAGTAATAATAGAATAAGGATAATAATAACAGTCATTGCGATAATAATAATAGTAATAAGGATAATAATAATAGTTATTGCGATAATAATAATAGTAATAAGGATAATAATAATAGTTATAAGGGTAAAGACAAGAGTAATAGGGATAGTAATAATAGAATAAGGATAATAATAACAGTCATAGCGATAATAATAATAGTAGTAAGGATAATAATAATAGTTATAGCGATAATAATAATAGTAATAAGCATAATAATAATAGTTATAAGAATAGAGACAAGAGTAATAGGGATAGTAATAATAGAATAAGGATAATAATAACAGTCATAGCGATAATAATAATAGTAACGAGGATAACAATAATAGTTATAGAGATAATAATACTAGTAATAAGGATAATAATAACAGTTATAATGATAATAATAATAGTAATAAGGGAAATAATAATAGTTTTAGTGCTAATAATAATAGTAATAAGCATAACAATAATGGTTATAAGGATAAAGACAAGAGTAATAGGGATAGTAATAATAGAATAAGTATAATAATAACAGTCATAGCGATAATAATACTAGTAATAAGGATAATAATAACAGTTATAATGATAATAATAATAGTAATAAGGGAAATAATAATAGTTATAAGGATAAAGACAAGAGTAATAGGGATAGTAATAATAGAATAAGGATAATAATAACAGTCATAGCGATAATAATAATAGTAATGAGGATAATAATAATAGTTATAAGGATAGAGACAAGAGTAATAGGGATAGTAATAATAGAATAAGTATAATAATAACAGTCATAGCGATAATAATGATAATAGCTATAGCGCTATTAATAATAGTAATAAGGATAATAATAACAGTTATAGCAATAATAATAATAGTAATAAGGATAATAATAATAGTTATAGTGCGAATAGTAATAGTAATAAGGATAATAATAATAGTTATAGCGATAATAATAATTGTAATAAGGATAATAATAATAGTTATAAGGATAAAGAGAAGAGTAATAGGGATAGTAATAATAGAATAAGGATAATAATAACAGTCATTGCGATAATAATAATAGTAATAAGGATAATAAAAATAGTTATAAGGATAAAGACAAGAGTAATAGGGATAGTAATAATAGAATAAGGATAATAATAACAGTCATAGCAATAATAATAATAGTAAAGAGGATAATAATAATAGTTATAAGGATAGAGACAAGAGTAATAGGGATAGTAATAATAGAATAAGTATAATAATAACAGTCATAGCGATAATAATAATAGTAATAAGGATAATAATAATAGTTTTAGTGCTAATAATAATAGTAATAAGCATAACAATAATGGTTATAAGGATAAAGACAAGAGTAATAGGGATAGTAATAATAGAATAAGTATAATAATAACAGTCATAGCGATAATAATAATAGAAATAAGGATAATAATAATAGTTATAGTGCTAACAATAATAGTAATAAGCATAATAATAATAGTTATAAGGATAGAGACAAGAGTAATAGGGATAGTAATAATAGAATAAGGATAATAATAACAGTCATAGCGATAATAATAATAGTAATAAGGATAATAATAATAGTTATAAGGATAATAATAATAGTTATAAGGATAAAGAGAAGAGTAATAGGGATAGTAATAATAGAATAAGGATAATAATAACAGTCATAGCGATAATAATAATAGTAATAAGGATAATAATAATAGTTATAAGGATAAAGAGAAGAGTAATAGGGATAGTAATAATAGAATAAGAATAATAATAACAGTCATTGCGATAATAATAATAGTAATAAGGATAATAATAATAGTTATAGCGATAATAATAATAGTAATAAGGATAATAATAATAGTTATAAGGATAAAGACAAGAGTAATAGGGATAGTAATAATAGAATAAGGATAATAATAACAGTCATAGCGATAATAATAATAGTAATGAGGATAATAATAATAGTTATAAGGATAGAGACAAGAGTAATAGGGATAGTAATAATAGAATAAGTATAATAATAACAGTCATAGCGATAATAATAATAGTAATAAGGATAATAATAATAGCTTTAGTGCTAATAATAATAGTAATAAGGATAACCATAATAGTTATAGTGCTAATAATACTAGTAATAAGGATAATAATAACAGTTATAGCGATAATAATAATAGTAATAAGCGAAATAATAATAAATATCAGGATAAAGACAAGAGTAATAGGGATAGTAACAATGGAAGAAGTATAATAATAACAGTCATTGCGATAATAATAATAGAAATAAGGATAATAATAATAGTTATAGTGGTAATAATAATAGTAATAAGCATAATAATAAATTTATAAGGATAGAGACAAGAGTAATAGGGATAGTAATAATAGAATAAGGATAATAATAAGAGTCATAGCGATAATAATAATAGTAATGAGGATAACAATAATAGTTATAGAGATAATAATACTAGTAATAAGGATAATAATAACAGTTATAATGATAATAATAATAGTAATAAGCGAAATAATAATAGTTATAAGGATAAAGACAAGAGTAATAGGGATAGTAATAATAGAATAAGGATAATAATAACAGTCATAGCGATAATAATAATAGTAATGAGGATAATAATAATAGTTATAAGGATAGAGGCAAGAGTAATAGGGATAGTAATAATAGAATAAGTATAATAATAACAGTCATAGCGATAATAATAATAGTAATAAGGATAATAATAATAGTTATAGTGCTAACAATAATAGTAATAAGCATAATAATAATAGTTATAAGGATAGAGACAAGAGTAATAGGGATAGTAATAATAGAATAAGGATAATAATAACAGTCATAGCGATAATAATAATAGTAATGAGGATAACAATAATAGTTATAGAGATAATAATACTAGTAATAAGGATAATAATAACAGTTATAATGATAATAATAATAGTAATAAGGGAAATAATAATAGTTATAAGGGAAATAATAATAGTTATAAGGATAAAGACAAGAGTAATAGGGATAGTAATAATAGAATAAGTATAATAATAACAGTCATAGCGATAATAATAATAGTAATAAGGATAATAATAATAGTTATAAGGATAATAATAATAGTTATAAGGATAATAATAATAGTTATAAGGATAAAGAGAAGAGTAATAGGGATAGTAATAATAGAATAAGGAAAATAATAACAGTCATAGCGATAATAATAATAGTAGTAAGGATAATAATAATAGTTATAGCGATAATAATAATAGTAATAAGCATAATAATAATAGTTATAAGAATAGAGACAAGAGTAATAGGGATAGTAATAGTAGAATAAGCATAATAATAACAGTCATAGCGATAATAATAATAATAGCTATAGTGCTATTAATAATAGTAATAAGGATAATAATAACAGTTATAGCAATAATAATAATAGTAATAAGGATAATAATAATAGTTATAGTGCGAATAATAATAATAGTAATAAGGATAATAATAATAGTTATAAGGATAAAGACAAGAGTAATAGGGATAGTAATAATAGAATAAGTATAATAATAACAGTCATAGCGATAATAATAATAGAAATAAGGATAATAATAATAGTTATAGTGCTAACAATAATAGTAATAAACATAATAATAATAGTTATAAGGATAGAGACAAGAGTAATAGGGATAGTAATAATAGAATAAGTATAATAATAACAGTCATTGCGATAATAATAATAGTAATAAGGATAATAATAATAGTTATAAGGATAATAATAATAGTTATAAGGATAAAGAGAAGAGTAATAGGGATAGTAATAATAGAATAAGGATAATAATAACAGTCATTGCGATAATAATAATAGTAATAAGGATAATAATAATAGTTATTGCGATAATAATAATAGTAATAAGGGAAATAATAATAGTTATAAGGATAATAATAATAGTTATAAGGATAAAGAGAAGAGTAATAGGGATAGTAATAATAGAATAAGGATAATAATAACAGTCATAGCGATAATAATAATAGTAGTAAGGATAATAATAATAGTTATAGCGATAATAATAATAGTAATAAGGATAATAATAATAGTTATAAGGATAAAGAGAAGAGTAATAGGGATAGTAATAATAGAATAAGGATAATAATAACAGTCATTGCGATAATAATAATAGTAATAAGGATAATAATAATAGTTATTGCGATAATAATAATAGTAATAAGGATAATAATAATAGTTATAAGGGTAAAGACAAGAGTAATAGGGATAGTAATAATAGAATAAGGATAATAATAACAGTCATAGCGATAATAATAATAGTAACAAGGATAATAATAATAGTTTTAGTGCTAATAATAATAGTAATAAGCATAACAATAATGGTTATAAGGATAAAGACAAGAGTAATAGGGATAGTAATAATAGAATAAGTATAATAATAACAGTCATAGCGATAATAATACTAGTAATAAGGATAATAATAACAGTTATAATGATAATAATAATAGTAATAAGGGAAATAATAATAGTTATAAGGATAAAGACAAGAGTAATAGGGATAGTAATAATAGAATAAGGATAATAATAACAGTCATAGCGATAATAATAATAGTAATGAGGATAATAATAATAGTTATAAGGATAGAGACAAGAGTAATAGGGATAGTAATAAAAGAATAAGTATAATAATAACAGTCATTGCGATAATAATAATAGTAATAAGGATAATAATAATAGTTTTAGTGCTAATAATAATAGTAATAAGCATAACAATAATAGTTATAAGGATAAAGACAAGAGTAATAGGGATAGTAATAATAGAATAAGTATAATAATAACAGTCATAGCGATAATAATAATAGAAATAAGGATAATAATAATAGTTATAGTGCTAACAATAATAGTAATAAGCATAATAATAATAGTTATAAGGATAGAGACAAGAGTAATAGGGATAGTAATAATAGAATAAGGATAATAATAACAGTCATAGCGATAATAATAATAGTAATGAGGACAACAATAATAGTTATAGAGATAATAATACTAGTAATAAGGATAATAATAACAGTTATAATGATAATAATAATAGTAATAAGGGAAATAATAATAGTTATAAGGATAAAGACAAGAGTAATAGGGATAGTAATAATAGAATAAGTATAATAATAACAGTCATAGCGATAATAATAATATTAATAAGGATAATAATAATAGTTATAAGGATAAAGAGAAGAGTAATAGGGATAGTAATAATAGAATAAGGATAATAATAACAGTCATAGCGATGATAATAATAGTAATAAGGATAATAATAATAGTTATAAGGATAAAGAGAAGAGTAATAGGGATAGTAATAATAGAATAAGAATAATAATAACAGTCATTGCGATAATAATAATAGTAATAAGGATAATAATAATAGTTATAGCGATAATAATAATAGTAATAAGGATAATAATAATAGTTATAAGGATAAAGACAAGTGTAATAGGGATAGTAATAATAGAATAAGGATAATAATAACAGTCATAGCGATAATAATAATAGTAATGAGGATAATAATAATAGTTATAAGGATAGAGACAAGAGTAATAGGGATAGTAATAATAGAATAAGTATAATAATAACAGTCATAGCGATAATAATAATAGTAATAAGGATAATAATAATAGTTTTAGTGCTAATAATAATAGTAATAAGCATAACAATAATAGTTATAAGGATAAAGACAAGAGTAATAGGGATAGTAATAATAGAATAAGTATAATAATAACAGTCATAGCGATAATAATAATAGAAATAAGGATAATAATAATAGTTATAGTGCTAACAATAATAGTAATAAGCATAATAATAATAGTTATAAGGATAGAGACAAGAGTAATAGGGATAGTAATAATAGAATAAGGATAATAATAACAGTCATAGCGATAATAATAATAGTAATGAGGATAACAATAATAGTTATAGAGATAATAATACTAGTAATAAGGATAATAATAACAGTTATAATGATAATAATAATAGTAATAAGGGAAATAATAATAGTTATAAGGATAAAGACAAGAGTAATAGGGATAGTAATAATAGAATAAGTATAATAATAACAGTCATAGCGATAATAATAATAGTAATAAGGATAATAATAATAGTTATAAGGATAATAATAATAGTTATAAGGATAAAGAGAAGAGTAATAGGGATAGTAATAATAGAATAAGGATAATAATAACAGTCATAGCGATAATAATAATAGTAATGAGGATAACAATAATAGTTATAGAGATAATAATACTAGTAATAAGGATAATAATAACAGTTATAATGATAATAATAATAGTAATAAGGGAAATAATAATAGTTATAAGGATAAAGACAAGAGTAATAGGGATAGTAATAATAGAATAAGGATAATAATAACAGTCATAGCGATAATAATAATAGTAATGAGGATAATAATAATAGTTATAAGGATAGAGACAAGAGTAATAGGGATAGTAATAATAGAATAAGTATAATAATAACAGTCATAGCGATAATAATAATAGTAATAAGGATAATAATAATAGCTTTAGTGCTAATAATAATAGTAATAAGCATAACAATAATAGTTATAAGGATAAAGACAAGAGTAATAGGGATAGTAATAATAGAATAAGTATAATAATAACAGTCATAGCGATAATAATAATAGTAATAAGGATAATAATAATAGTTATAGTGCGAATAATAATAGTAATAAGGATAACCATAATAGTTATAGTGCTAATAATACTAGTAATAAGGATAATAATAACAGTTATAGCGATAATAATAATAGTAATAAGCGAAATAATAATAAATATCAGGATAAAGACAAGAGTAATAGGGATAGTAATAATGGAAGAAGTATGATAATAACAGTCATTGCGATAATAATAATAGAAATAAGGATAATAATAATAGTTATAGTGGTAATAATAATAGTAATAAGCATAATAATAAATTTATAAGGATAGAGACAAGAGTAATAGGGATAGTAATAATAGAATAAGGATAATAATAACAATCATAGCGATAATAATAATAGTAATGAGGATAATAATAATAGTTATAAGGATAGAGGCAAGAGTAATGGGGATAGTAATAATAGAATAAGTATAATAATAACAGTCATAGCGATAATAATAATAGTAATGAGGATAATAATAATAGTATTAGTGCTAATAATAATAGTAATAAGCATAACAATAATAGTTACAAGGATAAAGACAATAGTAATAGGGATAGTAATAATAGAATAAGTATAATAATAACAGTCATAGCGATAATAATAATAGAAATAAGGATAATAATAACAGTTATAGTGCTAACAATAATAGTAATAAGCATAATAATAATAGTTATAAGGATAGAGACAAGAGTAATAGGGATAGTAATAATAGAATAAGGATAATAATAATAGTTATAAGGATAATAATAATAGTTATAGTGCGAATAATAATAGTAATAAGGATAATAATAATAGTTATAGCGATAATAATAATTGTAATAAGGGAAATAATAATAATTATAAGGATAAAGACAAGAGTAATAGGGATAGTAATAATAGAATAAGGATAATAATAACAGTCATAGCGATAATAATAATAGTAATGAGGATAATAATAATAGTTATAAGGATAGAGACAAGAGTAATAGGGATAGTAATAAAAGAATAAGTATAATAATAACAGTCATTGCGATAATAATAATAGTAATAAGGATAATAATAATAGTTTTAGTGCTAATAATAATAGTAATAAGCATAACAATAATAGTTATAAGGATAAAGACAAGAGTAATAGGGATAGTAATAATAGAATAAGTATAATAATAACAGTCATAGCGATAATAATAATATAAATAAGGATAATAATAATAGTTATAGTGCTAACAATAATAGTAATAAGCATAATAATAATAGTTATAAGGATAGAGACAAGAGTAATAGGGATAGTAATAATAGAATAAGGATAATAATAACAGTCATAGCGATAATAATAATAGTAATGAGGATAACAATAATAGTTATAGAGATAATAATACTAGTAATAAGGATAATAATAACAGTTATAATGATAATAATAATAGTAATAAGGGAAATAATAATAGTTATAAGGATAAAGACAAGAGTAATAGGGATAGTAATAATAGAATAAGTATAATAATAACAGTCATAGCGATAATAATAATAGTAATAAGGATAATAATAATAGTTATAAGGATAATAATAATAGTTATAGTGCGAATAATAATAGTAATAAGGATAATAATAATAGTTATAGCGATAATAATAATTGTAATAAGGGAAATAATAATAAATATCAGGATAAAGACAACAGTAATAGGAATAGTAATAATAGGAGAAGTATAATAATAACAGTCATTGCGATAATAATAATAGTAGTAAGGATAATAATAATAATTATAGCGATAATAATAATAGTAATAAGCATAATAATAATAGTTATAAGAATAGAGACAAGAGTAATAGGGATAGTAATAGTAGAATAAGCATAATAATAACAGTCATAGCGATAATAATAATAGTAATAAGGATAATAATAATAGTTATAGTACTAGTAATAATAGTAATAAGGATAATAATAATAGTTATAGCGATAATAATAATAGTAATAAGGATAATAATAATAGTTATAGTGCGAATAATAATAGTAATAAGGATAATAATAATAGTTATAGCAATAATAATAATTGTAATAAGGGAAATAATAATAATTATAAGGATTGAGACAAGAGTAATAGGGATAGTAATAATAGAATAAGGATAATAATAACAGTCATAGCGATAATAATAATAGTAACGAGGATAACAATAATAGTTATAGAGATAATAATACTAGCCCTTTGCGGACGAGAGGCGACTCTCACTCGCCACGGCTTTTCGTGCGACAGGACGAGTGGCGAGTGAGAGGCGACAGTCGGTGTATATTTATGTTCCCTTTATCTTCAATCCATTGGATCGCACTATCGTTTCTTTAAGAGTTTACTGAACTGCTTAGGTTCTTATATAGGATGTGTGAAATGATACGTCATAACAAAGATAAGCTAATGAAAGGTCTTTCAAAAAGTGTAGCCCCAACAACAGTTCCGAGTTCAGTTGAGATTTGGCGAGTGTGGCAAAAGCATCAAAAGAATTTGTTTCGTGATTTTGTGTGAACCCCTACAAAAATGGATTTCACAAATGAACTCAGCTCTAGTGAAGACGAATTTTGTTTTGATACGATGCATGACGAAATTCAACGTATTTATACAAAAATCAGTGGGGTGGAAAGTGACGAAAGCGATGAGGATGATGATGATGTAGTAGGCGTAAGAACTCGAAAAATCCGAGTAATTGATAGCGAATCGGAAAGTGATAGTGATGTCCCAGAAACTTCCGATAAATCAGAATGGACAGCTTGTCACGAAACCAAGGAAGTACCACCCAGAATAAAATTCATACCGGGCGAAAGATCTGCAGGACCACACGTACCCTCCGATGTGAGAGAACCTTTGAATTTTTTCAAGATGTTCTTTACCGAAGAGCTAGTCGATCGAATAATAAAAGATACAAATAGCTATGCTGCAAAGAAGTTAGAGGGAAAAACACTGTCATCAAGGTCGCTCTGGAAAACTTGGTACAATGTCAAGAAGGAAGAATTTTGGGCATTTATTGCAGTCATTGTAAATATGGGGATAATACCAGTCGGCAATATGAAAGAATACTGGTCAACAGACGAAATAAGCCACATTCCATTTTTTCCAAACACCTTTACAAGAGATCGATTTCTCCAAATTTTTTGGATGTTGCATGTACAAATAGAAGGGGCACAAGGTAGCAACATTACACGTTTGCAGCTCATCACTGGTTATCTTTATTATATAAATTCGAGACTTTTGGATTATTTTACACCCAGCCAAGAAATTTGTGTAGACGAATCCGTCATAAAATTCAAAGGTCGAATTTCTTTTATCACATATAATCCCCAAAAACCGACTAAATGGGGGATTAGAATTTATACACTGGCAGATTCCAATACTGGTTATATTTGCCATATTTTACCTTATTATGGCAGCGTTACAACGGAAAAATTGCTAAGACCAGACCTTCCAGTTTCGACAAGAATCCCCTTACATTTATATGCAATGATGCTAAATAAAATTCCAGGTGCGCAGGGGTATCACATGTTTACTGACCGATATTATACTAGTTACATGTTAGCTAATGAATTACATAAACTAAAATGTCATTTGACTGGGACAATACTAACCAATAGAAAAGAATTGCCAGATGCAATAAAAAAACGACACATTCCAAAAGGAAAATCTATGATAGCGTATCGTAGAAACAATAATGTAATTTTGGCTTGGAAGGATAAGAGGATCGTCACACTATTGACCAATTATTACAATGCAGAAATGAGTACCGTTGAACGAATACTCCGGCATGGTGTCCAAACGGTGATTTCAAAACCCAATGCTATCACAAATTACACGCAATTTATGGGTGGCGTTGATCTCGCAGATCAGTATTGTTCGACGTACTCTTTTATGAGGAAGTCACTAAAGTGGTGGCGCAAACTGTTCTTTTGGGGATTGGAAATATGCCTAATTAATTCGTACATTCTGTACAAACAAGTAAAACGGCAAAGAAACGAACGACCGCTTTCACATTTACAGTTTCGAAAAAATTTGGTAAGTAAATTGAGAGGAGATTTTCGACAACCACGAGAGCGAGCTTCAAAATCGACGTCCAACCCTGACGAAGTTCGTCTGAACGGAAAACTTCACGTAATTCTTACGGGAACAAAGAAGGACTGCAAAGTTTGTTCGACCCGTAGCAAACCAGGTGAAAGACATGAGACGACATATTATTGTGATACATGCCCAGATAAACCACGAATGCACCTTGGTGAATGCTTTACAACGTATCACACAAAGCGACATTACAGATCGTAATTCTTGTAATGATAGTTTCTTGTATAGATAGTTATTCTTGTAAGTATAGTTTAGAACATGTAATTATAGATAAACAATCGAAATATAGCGTTTTTAAAAGGTAATTTATATGTAAGATCATTTTATTGCATCATGTAAGTCACTCACGCATTTGCGAAAATCGCTTCGTCCTGCTACCTCATTCGGCCGAAAAAGTCGTCGTCCGCAAAGGGCTAGTAATAAGGATAATAATAACAGTTATAATGATAATAATAATAGTAATAACGGAAATAATAATAGTTATAAGGGAAATAATAATAGTTATAAGGATAAAGACAAGAGTAATAGCGATAGTAATAATAGAATAAGTATAATAATAACAGTTTATAGCGATAATAATAATAGTAATAAGGATAATAATAATAGTTATAAGGATAAAGAGAAGAGTAATAGGGATAGTAATAATAGAATAAGGAAAATAATAACAGTCATAGCGATAATAATAATAGTAGTAAGGATAATAATAATAGTTATAGCGATAATAATAATAGTAATAAGCATAATAATAATAGTTATAACGATAGAGACAAGAGTAATAGGGATAGTAATAATAGAATAAGTATAATAATAACAGTCATAGCGATAATAATAATAGTAGTAAGGATAATAATAACAGTCATAGCGATAATAATAATAGTAATAAGGATAATAATAATAGTTATAGTGCGAATAATAATAGTAATAAGCATAATAATAATAATAGTTATAAGGATAGAGACAAGAGTAATAGGGATAGTAATAATAGAATAAGGATAATAATAACAGTCATAGCGATAATAATAATAGTAATGTGGATAACAATAATAGTTATAGAGATAATAATACTAGTAATAAGGATAATAATAACAGTTATAATGATAATAATAATAGTAATAATTGAAATAATAATAGTTATAAGGATAAAGACAAGAGTAATAGGGATAGTAATAATAGAATAAGTATAATAATAACAGTCATAGCGATAATAATAATAGTAATAAGGACAATAATAATAGTTATAAGGATAATAATAATAGTTATAAGGATAAAGAGAAGAGTAATAGGGATAGTAATAATAGAATAAGGATAATAATAACAGTCATTGCGATAATAATAATAGTAGTAAGGATAATAAATATAGTTATAGCGATAATAATAATAGTAATAAGCATAATAATAATAGTTATAAAAATAGAGACAAGAGTAATAGGGACAGTAATAGTAGAATAAGCATAATAATAACAGTCATTGCGATAATAATAATAGTAATAAGGATAATAATAATAGTTATAGCGATAATAATAATAGTAATAAGGATAATAATAATAGTTATAAGGATAAAGACAAGAGTAATAGGGATAGTAATAATAGAATAAGGATAATAATAACAGTCATAACGATAATAATAATAGTAATGAGGATAACAATAATAGTTATAGCGATAATAATAATAGTAATAAGCATAATAATAATAGTTATAAGAATAGAGACAAGAGTAAAAGGGATAGTAATAGTAGAATAAGGATAATAATAACAGTCATAGCGATAATAATGATAGTAATAAGGATAATAATAATAGTTATAGTGCTAGTAATAATAGAATAAGGATAATAATAACAGTCATAGCGATAATAATAATAATACCTATAGTGCTAATAATAATAGTAATAAGGATAATAATAACAGTTATAGCAATAATAATAATAGTAATAAGGATAATAATAATAGTTATAGTGCGAATAATAATAGTAATAAGGATAATAATAATAGTTATAGCGATAATAATAATTGTAATAAGGGAAATAATAATAAATATCAGGATAAAGACAACAGTAATAGGAATAGTAATAATAGGAGAAGTATAATAATAACAGTCATTGCGATAATAATAATAGTAGTAAGGATAATAATAATAATTATAGCGATAATAATAATAGTAATAAGCATAATAATAATAGTTATAAGAATAGAGACAAGAGTAATAGGGATAGTAATAGTAGAATAAGCATAATAATAACAGTCATAGCGATAATAATAATAGTAATAAGGATAATAATAATAGTTATAGTACTAGTAATAATAGTAATAAGGATAATAATAATAGTTATAGCGATAATAATAATAGTAATAAGGATAATAATAATAGTTATAGTGCGAATAATAATAGTAATAAGGATAATAATAATAGTTATAGCAATAATAATAATTGTAATAAGGGAAATAATAATAATTATCAGGATAAAGACAAGAGTAATAGGGATAGTAATAATAGAATAAGTATAATAATAACAGTCATAGCGATAATAATAATAGTTATAGCGATAATAATAATAGTAATAAGGATAATAATAATAGTTATAGCGATAATAATAATAGTAATAAGGATAATAATAATAGTTATAAGGATAAAGACAAGAGTAATAGGGATAGTAATAATAGAATAAGTATAATAATAACAGTCATAGCGATAACAATAATAGTAATATGGACAATAATAATAGTTATAAGGATAATAATAATAGTTATAAGGATAAAGAGAAGAGTAATAGGGATAGTAATAATAGAATAAGGATAATAATAACAATCATAGCGATAATAATAATAGTAGTAAGGATAATAATAATAGTTATAGCGATAATAATAATAGTAATATGGATAATAATAATAGTTATAGTGGTAATAATAATAGTAATAAGCATAATAATAAATTTATAAGGATAGAGACAAGAGTAATAGGGATAGTAATAATAGAATAAGTATAATAATAACAGTCATAGCGATAATAATAATAGTAATAAGGAAAATAATAATAGTTTTAGTGCTAATAATACTAGTAATAAGGATAATAATAATAGTTATAAGGATAATAATAGTAGTTATAAGGATAAAGAGACGAGTATTAGGGATAGTAATAATAGAATAAGAATAATAATAACAGTCATAGCGATAATAATAATAGGAATAAGGATAATAATAATAGTTATAGTGCGAATAATAATAGTAATGAGGATAACAATAATAGTTATAGAGATAATAATACTAGTAATAAGGATAATAATAATAGTTATAAGGATAATAATAATAGTTATAAGGATAAAGAGAAGAGTAATAGGGATAGTAATAATAGAATAAGGATAATAATAACAGTCATAGCGATAATAATAATAGTAGTAAGGATAATAATAATAGTTATAGCGATAATAATAATAGTAATAAGGATAATAATAATAGTTATACGGATAAAGAGAAGAGTAATAGGGATAGTAATAATAGAATAAGGATAATAATAACAGTCATTGCGATAATAATAATAGTAATAAGGATAATAATAATAGTTATAGCGATAATAATAATAGTAATAAGGATAATAATAATAGTTATAAGGATAAAGACAAGAGTAATAGGGATAGTAATAATAGAATAAGGATAATAATAACAGTCATAGCGATAATAATAATAGTTATAGCGATAATAATAATAGTAATAAGGATAATAATAATAGTTATAGCGATAATAATAATAGTAATAAGGATAATAATAATAGTTATAGCGATAATAATAATAGTAATAAGGATAATAATAATAGTTATAGTGGTAATAATAATAGTAATAAGCATAATAATAAATTTATAAGGATAGAGACAAGAGTAATAGGGATAGTAATAATAGAATAAGGATAATAATAACAGTCATAGCGATAATAATAATAGTAGTAAGGATGATAATAATAGTTATAGCGATAATAATAATAGTAATAAGCATAATAATAATAGTTATAAGAATAGAGACAAGAGTAAAAGGGATAGTAATAGTAGAATAAGGATAATAATAACAGTCATAGCGATAATAATGATAGTAATAAGGATAATAATAATAGTTATAGTGCTAGTAATAATAGAATAAGGATAATAATAACAGTCATAGCGATAATAATAATAATACCTATAGTGCTAATAATAATAGTAATAAGGATAATAATAACAGTTATAGCAATAATAATAATAGTAATAAGGATAATAATAATAGTTATAGTGCGAATAATAATAGTAATAAGGATAATAATAATAGTTATAGCGATAATAATAATTGTAATAAGGGAAATAATAATAAATATCAGGATAAAGACAACAGTAATAGGAATAGTAATAATAGGAGAAGTATAATAATAACAGTCATTGCGATAATAATAATAGTAGTAAGGATAATAATAATAATTATAGCGATAATAATAATAGTAATAAGCATAATAATAATAGTTATAAGAATAGAGACAAGAGTAATAGGGATAGTAATAGTAGAATAAGCATAATAATAACAGTCATAGCGATAATAATAATAGTAATAAGGATAATAATAATAGTTATAGTACTAGTAATAATAGTAATAAGGATAATAATAATAGTTATAGCGATAATAATAATAGTAATAAGGATAATAATAATAGTTATAGTGCGAATAATAATAGTAATAAGGATAATAATAATAGTTATAGCAATAATAATAATTGTAATAAGGGAAATAATAATAATTATCAGGA
This sequence comes from Megachile ligniseca, assembly GCA_945859555.1. Taxonomy (NCBI): domain Eukaryota; kingdom Metazoa; phylum Arthropoda; class Insecta; order Hymenoptera; family Megachilidae; genus Megachile; species Megachile ligniseca. Next base: position 59,570 of record CAMAOC010000221.1, read on the forward strand.
TAAAGACAAGAGTAATAGGGATAGTAATAATAGAATAAGTATAATAATAACAGTCATAGCGATAATAATAATAGTTATAGCGATAATAATAATAGTAATAAGGATAATAATAATAGTTATAGCGATAATAATAATAGTAATAAGGATAATAATAATAGTTATAAGGATAAAGACAAGAGTAATAGGGATAGTAATAATAGAATAAGTATAATAATAACAGTCATAGCGATAACAATAATAGTAATATGGACAATAATAATAGTTATAAGGATAATAATAATAGTTATAAGGATAAAGAGAAGAGTAATAGGGATAGTAATAATAGAATAAGGATAATAATAACAATCATAGCGATAATAATAATAGTAGTAAGGATAATAATAATAGTTATAGCGATAATAATAATAGTAATATGGATAATAATAACAGTTATAGCAATAATAATAATAGTAATAAGGATAATAATAATAGTTATAGTGCGAATAATAATAGTAATAAGGATAATAATAATAGTTATAGCGATAATAATAATTGTAATAAGGGAAATAATAATAATTATCAGGATAAAGACAAGAGTAATAGGGATAGTAATAATAGAATTAGTATAATAATAACAGTCATAGCGATAATAATAATAGTAATAAGGATAATAATAATAGTTATAGCGATAATAATAATAGTAATAAGGATAATAATAATAGTTATAGTGGTAATAATAATAGTAATAAGCATAATAATAAATTTATAAGGATAGAGACAAGAGTAATAGGGATAGTAATAATAGAATAAGTATAATAATAACAGTCATAGCGATAATAATAATAGTAATAAGGAAAATAATAATAGTTTTAGTGCTAATAATACTAGTAATAAGGATAATAATAATAGTTATAAGGATAATAATAGTAGTTATAAGGATAAAGAGACGAGTATTAGGGATAGTAATAATAGAATAAGAATAATAATAACAGTCATAGCGATAATAATAATAGGAATAAGGATAATAATAATAGTTATAGTGCGAATAATAATAGTAATGAGGATAACAATAATAGTTATAGAGATAATAATACTAGTAATAAGGATAATAATAATAGTTATAAGGATAATAATAATAGTTATAAGGATAAAGAGAAGAGTAATAGGGATAGTAATAATAGAATAAGGATAATAATAACAGTCATAGCGATAATAATAATAGTAGTAAGGATAATAATAATAGTTATAGCGATAATAATAATAGTAATAAGGATAATAATAATAGTTATACGGATAAAGAGAAGAGTAATAGGGATAGTAATAATAGAATAAGGATAATAATAACAGTCATTGCGATAATAATAATAGTAATAAGGATAATAATAATAGTTATAGCGATAATAATAATAGTAATAAGGATAATAATAATAGTTATAAGGATAAAGACAAGAGTAATAGGGATAGTAATAATAGAATAAGGATAATAATAACAGTCAGAACGATAATAATAATAGTAATGAGGATAACAATAATAGTTATAGAGATAATAATACTAGTAATAAGGATAATAATAATAGTTATAAGGATAAAGACAAGAGTAATAGGGATAGTAATAGTAGAATAAGGATAATAATAACAGTCATAGCGATAATAATGATAGTAATAAGGATAATAATAATAGTTATAGTGCTAGTAATAATAGAATAAGGATAATAATAACAGTCATAGCGATAATAATAATAATACCTATAGTGCTAATAATAATAGTAATAAGGATAATAATAACAGTTATAGCAATAATAATAATAGTAATAAGGATAATAATAATAGTTATAGTGCGAATAATAATAGTAATAAGGATAATAATAATAGTTATAGCGATAATAATAATTGTAATAAGGGAAATAATAATAAATATCAGGATAAAGACAAGAGTAATAGGAATAGTAATAATAGGAGAAGTATAATAATAACAGTCATTGCGATAATAATAATAGTAGTAAGGATAATAATAATAATTATAGCGATAATAATAATAGTAATAAGCATAATAATAATAGTTATAAGAATAGAGACAAGAGTAATAGGGATAGTAATAGTAGAATAAGCATAATAATAACAGTCATAGCGATAATAATAATAGTAATAAGGACAATAATAATAGTTATAGTACTAGTAATAATAGTAATAAGGATAATAATAATAGTTATAGCGATAATAATAATAGTAATAAGGATAATAATAATAGTTATAGTGCGAATAATAATAGTAATAAGGATAATAATAATAGTTATAGCAATAATAATAATTGTAATAAGGGAAATAATAATAATTATCAGGATAAAGACAAGAGTAATAGGGATAGTAATAATAGAATAAGTATAATAATAACAGTCATAGCGATAATAATAATAGTTATAGCGATAATAATAATAGTAATAAGGATAATAATAATAGTTATAGCGATAATAATAATAGTAATAAGGATAATAATAATAGTTATAAGGATAAAGACAAGAGTAATAGGGATAGTAATAATAGAATAAGTATAATAATAACAGTCATAGCGATAATAATAATAGTAATAAGGACAATAATAATAGTTATAAGGATAATAATAATAGTTATAAGGATAAAGAGAAGAGTAATAGGGATAGTAATAATAGAATAAGGATAATAATAACAGTCATAGCGATAATAATAATAGTAGTAAGGATAATAATAATAGTTATAGCGATAATAATAATAGTAATATGGATAATAATAACAGTTATAGCAATAATAATAATAGTAATAAGGATAATAATAATAGTTATAGTGCGAATAATAATAGTAATAAGGATAATAATAATAGTTATAGCGATAATAATAATTGTAATAAGGGAAATAATAATAATTATCAGGATAAAGACAAGAGTAATAGGGATAGTAATAATAGAATTAGTATAATAATAACAGTCATAGCGATAATAATAATAGTAATAAGGATAATAATAATAGTTATAGTGCGAATAATAATAGTAATAAGGATAACCATAATAGTTATAGTGCTAATAATACTAGTAATAAGGATAATAATAACAGTTATAGCGATAATAATAATAGCAATAAGGGAAATAATAATAAATATCAGGATAAAGACAAGAGTAATAGGGATAGTAATAATGGAAGAAGTATAATAATAACAGTCATTGCGATAATAATAATAGAAATAAGGATAATAATAATAGTTATAGTGGTAATAATAATAGTATTAAGCATAATAATAAATTTATAAGGATAGAGACAAGAGTAATAGGGATAGTAATAATAGAATAAGTATAATAATAACAGTCATAGCGATAATAATAATAGTAATAAGGAAAATAATAATAGTTTTAGTGCTAATAATACTAGTAATAAGGATAATAATAATAGTTATAAGGATAATAATAGTAGTTATAAGGATAAAGAGAAGAGTATTAGGGATAGTAATAATAGAATAAGAATAATAATAACAGTCATAGCGATAATAATAATAGGAATAAGGATAATAATAATAGTTATAGTGCGAATAATAATAGTAATGAGGATAACAATAATAGTTATAGAGATAATAATACTAGTAATAAGGATAATAATAATAGTTATAAGGATAAAGAGAAGAGTAATAGGGATAGTAATAATAGAATAAGGATAATAATAACAGTCATAGCGATAATAATAATAGTAGTAAGGATAATAATAATAGTTATAGCGATAATAATAATAGTAAGAAGGATAATAATAATAGTTATACGGATAAAGAGAAGAGTAATAGGGATAGTAATAATAGAATAAGGATAATAATAACAGTCATTGCGATAATAATAATAGTAATAAGGATAATAATAATAGTTATAGCGATAATAATAATAGTAATAAGGATAATAATAATAGTTATAAGGATAAAGACAAGAGTAATAGGGATAGTAATAATAGAATAAGGAGAATAATAACAGTCATAGCGATAATAATAATAGTAATGAGGATAATAATAATAGTTATAAGGATAGAGACAAGAGTAATAGGGATAGTAATAATAGAATAAGGATAATAATAACAGTCATAGCGATAATAATAATAGTAATGAGGATAACAATAATAGTTATAGAGATAATAATACTAGTAATAAGGATAATAATAACAGTTATAATGATAATAATAATAGTAATAAGGGAAATAATAATAGTTATCAGGATAAAGACAAGAGTAATAGGGATAGTAATAATAGAATAAGTATAATAATAACAGTCATAGCGATAATAATAATAGTTATAGCGATAATAATAATAGTAATAAGGATAATAATAATAGTTATAGCGATAATAATAATAGTAATAAGGATAATAATAATAGTTATAAGGATAAAGACAAGAGTAATAGGGATAGTAATAATAGAATAAGTATAATAATAACAGTCATAGCGATAACAATAATAGTAATAAGGACAATAATAATAGTTATAAGGATAAAGAGAAGAGTAATAGGGATAGTAATAATAGAATAAGGATAATAATAACAGTCATAGCGATAATAATAATAGTAGTAAGGATAATAATAATAGTTATAGCGATAATAATAATAGTAATATGGATAATAATAACAGTTATAGCAATAATAATAATAGTAATAAGGATAATAATAATAGTTATAGTGCGAATAATAATAGTAATAAGGATAATAATAATAGTTATAGCGATAATAATAATTGTAATAAGGGAAATAATAATAATTATCAGGATAAAGACAAGAGTAATAGGGATAGTAATAATAGAATTAGTATAATAATAACAGTCATAGCGATAATAATAATAGTAATAAGGATAATAATAATAGTTATAGCGATAATAATAATAGTAATAAGGATAATAATAATAGTTATAGTGGTAATAATAATAGTAATAAGCATAATAATAAATTTATAAGGATAGAGACAAGAGTAATAGGGATAGTAATAATAGAATAAGTATAATAATAACAGTCATAGCGATAATAATAATAGTAATAAGGAAAATAATAATAGTTTTAGTGCTAATAATACTAGTAATAAGGATAATAATAATAGTTATAAGGATAATAATAGTAGTTATAAGGATAAAGAGACGAGTATTAGGGATAGTAATAATAGAATAAGAATAATAATAACAGTCATAGCGATAATAATAATAGGAATAAGGATAATAATAATAGTTATAGTGCGAATAATAATAGTAATGAGGATAACAATAATAGTTATAGAGATAATAATACTAGTAATAAGGATAATAATAATAGTTATAAGGATAAAGAGAAGAGTAATAGGGATAGTAATAATAGAATAAGGATAATAATAACAGTCATAGCGATAATAATAATAGTAGTAAGGATAATAATAATAGTTATAGCGATAATAATAATAGTAAGAAGGATAATAATAATAGTTATACGGATAAAGAGAAGAGTAATAGGGATAGTAATAATAGAATAAGGATAATAATAACAGTCATTGCGATAATAATAATAGTAATAAGGATAATAATAATAGTTATAGCGATAATAATAATAGTAATAAGGATAATAATAATAGTTATAAGGATAAAGACAAGAGTAATAGGGATAGTAATAATAGAATAAGGAGAATAATAACAGTCATAGCGATAATAATAATAGTAATGAGGATAATAATAATAGTTATAAGGATAGAGACAAGAGTAATAGGGATAGTAATAATAGAATAAGGATAATAATAACAGTCATAGCGATAATAATAATAGTAATGAGGATAACAATAATAGTTATAGAGATAATAATACTAGTAATAAGGATAATAATAACAGTTATAATGATAATAATAATAGTAATAAGGGAAATAATAATAGTTATCAGGATAAAGACAAGAGTAATAGGGATAGTAATAATAGAATAAGTATAATAATAACAGTCATAGCGATAATAATAATAGTTATAGCGATAATAATAATAGTAATAAGGATAATAATAATAGTTATAGCGATAATAATAATAGTAATAAGGATAATAATAATAGTTATAAGGATAAAGACAAGAGTAATAGGGATAGTAATAATAGAATAAGGAGAATAATAACAGTCATAGCGATAATAATAATAGTAATGAGGATAATAATAATAGTTATAAGGATAGAGACAAGAGTAATAGGGATAGTAATAATAGAATAAGTATAATAATAACAGTCATAGCGATAACAATAATAGTAATAAGGACAATAATAATAGTTATAAGGATAAAGAGAAGAGTAATAGGGATAGTAATAATAGAATAAGGATAATAATAACAGTCATAGCGATAATAATAATAGTAGTAAGGATAATAATAATAGTTATAGCGATAATAATAATAGTAATATGGATAATAATAACAGTTATAGCAATAATAATAATAGTAATAAGGATAATAATAATAGTTATAGTGCGAATAATAATAGTAATAAGGATAATAATAATAGTTATAGCGATAATAATAATTGTAATAAGGGAAATAATAATAATTATCAGGATAAAGACAAGAGTAATAGGGATAGTAATAATAGAATTAGTATAATAATAACAGTCATAGCGATAATAATAATAGTAATAAGGATAATAATAATAGTTATAGCGATAATAATAATAGTAATAAGGATAATAATAATAGTTATAGTGGTAATAATAATAGTAATAAGCATAATAATAAATTTATAAGGATAGAGACAAGAGTAATAGGGATAGTAATAATAGAATAAGTATAATAATAACAGTCATAGCGATAATAATAATAGTAATAAGGAAAATAATAATAGTTTTAGTGCTAATAATACTAGTAATAAGGATAATAATAATAGTTATAAGGATAATAATAGTAGTTATAAGGATAAAGAGACGAGTATTAGGGATAGTAATAATAGAATAAGAATAATAATAACAGTCATAGCGATAATAATAATAGGAATAAGGATAATAATAATAGTTATAGTGCGAATAATAATAGTAATGAGGATAACAATAATAGTTATAGAGATAATAATACTAGTAATAAGGATAATAATAATAGTTATAAGGATAATAATAATAGTTATAAGGATAAAGAGAAGAGTAATAGGGATAGTAATAATAGAATAAGGATAATAATAACAGTCATAGCGATAATAATAATAGTAGTAAGGATAATAATAATAGTTATAGCGATAATAATAATAGTAATAAGGATAATAATAATAGTTATACGGATAAAGAGAAGAGTAATAGGGATAGTAATAATAGAATAAGGATAATAATAACAGTCATTGCGATAATAATAATAGTAATAAGGATAATAATAATAGTTATAGCGATAATAATAATAGTAATAAGGATAATAATAATAGTTATAAGGATAAAGACAAGAGTAATAGGGATAGTAATAATAGAATAAGGATAATAATAACAGTCAGAACGATAATAATAATAGTAATGAGGATAACAATAATAGTTATAGAGATAATAATACTAGTAATAAGGATAATAATAATAGTTATAAGGATAATAATAATAGTTATAAGGATAAAGAGAAGAGTATTAGGGATAGTAATAATAGAATGAGGATAATAATAACAGTCATAGCGATAATAATAATAGTAATGAGGATAACAATAATAGTTATAGAGATAATAATACTAGTAATAAGGATAATAATAACAGTTGTAATGATAATAATAATAGTAATAAGGGAAATAATAATAGTTATAAGGATAAAGACAAGAGTAATAGGGATAGTAATAAAAGAATAAGGATAATAATAACAGTCATAGCGATAATAATAATAGTAGTAAGGATGATAATAATAGTTATAGCGATAATAATAATAGTAATAAGCATAATAATAATAGTTATAAGAATAGAGACAAGAGTAAAAGGGATAGTAATAGTAGAATAAGGATAATAATAACAGTCATAGCGATAATAATGATAGTAATAAGGATAATAATAATAGTTATAGTGCTAGTAATAATAGAATAAGGATAATAATAACAGTCATAGCGATAATAATAATAATACCTATAGTGCTAATAATAATAGTAATAAGGATAATAATAACAGTTATAGCAATAATAATAATAGTAATAAGGATAATAATAATAGTTATAGTGCGAATAATAATAGTAATAAGGATAATAATAATAGTTATAGCGATAATAATAATTGTAATAAGGGAAATAATAATAAATATCAGGATAAAGACAAGAGTAATAGGAATAGTAATAATAGGAGAAGTATAATAATAACAGTCAATGCGATAATAATAATAGTAGTAAGGATAATAATAATAATTATAGCGATAATAATAATAGTAATAAGCATAATAATAATAGTTATAAGAATAGAGACAAGAGTAATAGGGATAGTAATAGTAGAATAAGCATAATAATAACAGTCATAGCGATAATAATAATAGTAATAAGGACAATAATAATAGTTATAGTACTAGTAATAATAGTAATAAGGATAATAATAATAGTTATAGCGATAATAATAATAGTAATAAGGATAATAATAATAGTTATAGTGCGAATAATAATAGTAATAAGGATAATAATAATATTGGGTCGTCCGGAAAGTTCGTGCGGATTTTCAATAGGTGGCAAAAACAAAGATTTAAAGATAGAAGCATGATTGAAAACATATGACAGTGTTATATATTCTAAAAGATGTTACTTTTGGCATATTTTTCAAAATTAGATAAGCTGAAAAGAGCAATTGAACATTAGCCAATCGGAAGGGAATTGTGTTTCAACTTGACAAAGCCCACCCTCATGTTTCTTTGACCACGCAGAAAAAATATTAGAGTTTGGTTGGGATCTATTACCCCATCCACCATACTCACCGAACATTTACCCAAAGAATTCCACCTGTTTCGGACATTACAAAACTCCCTTAACGGAAAACATTTTAACATCTTAGATGAGATCAAAATCGCTTAGATATATATTTTGCTGAAAAATCTGAGAGATTCTGGAAAGATGGAAAGGTGGAGACACGTTGTGGAACAGTATGACACATATATATATATATTGAAATAAATATCTATCAATGTTTAAATTAGTTGCACTTCAACTGTCCTTCAAAAACCGCACGAACTTTCCGGACGACCTAATAGTTATAGCAATAATAATAATTGTAATAAGGGAAATAATAATAATTATCAGGATAAAGACAAGAGTAATAGGGATAGTAATAATAGAATAAGTATAATAATAACAGTCATAGCGATAATAATAATAGTTATAGCGATAATAATAATAGTAATAAGGATAATAATAATAGTTATAGCGATAATAATAATAGTAATAAGGATAATAATAATAGTTATAAGGATAAAGACAAGAGTAATAGGGATAGTAATAATAGAATAAGTATAATAATAACAGTCATAGCGATAATAATAATAGTAATAAGGACAATAATAATAGTTATAAGGATAATAATAATAGTTATAAGGATAAAGAGAAGAGTAATAGGGATAGTAATAATAGAATAAGTATAATAATAACAGTCATAGCGATAATAATAATAGTAATAAGGAAAATAATAATAGTTTTAGTGCTAATAATACTAGTAATAAGGATAATAATAATAGTTATAAGGATAATAATAGTAGTTATAAGGATAAAGAGAAGAGTATTAGGGATAGTAATAATAGAATAAGAATAATAATAACAGTCATAGCGATAATAATAATAGGAATAAGGATAATAATAATAGTTATAGTGCGAATAATAATAGTAATGAGGATAACAATAATAGTTATAGAGATAATAATACTAGTAATAAGGATAATAATAATAGTTATAAGGATAAAGAGAAGAGTAATAGGGATAGTAATAATAGAATAAGGATAATAATAACAGTCATTGCGATAATAATAATAGTAATAAGGATAATAATAATAGTTATAGCGATAATAATAATAGTAGTAAGGATAATAATAATAGTTATAGCGATAATAATAATAGTAATAAGGATAATAATAATAGTTATACGGATAAAGAGAAGAGTAATAGGGATAGTAATAATAGAATAAGGATAATAATAACAGTCATTGCGATAATAATAATAGTAATAAGGATAATAATAATAGTAATAAGGATAATAATAATAGTTATAGCGATAATAATAATAGTAATAAGGATAATAATAATAGTTATAAGGATAAAGACAAGAGTAATAGGGATAGTAATAATAGAATAAGGAGAATAATAACAGTCATAGCGATAATAATAATAGTAATGAGGATAATAATAATAGTTATAAGGATAGAGACAAGAGTAATAGGGATAGTAATAATAAAATAAGGATAATAATGACAGTCATAGCGATAATAATAATAGTAATGAGGATAACAATAATAGTTATAGAGATAATAATACTAGTAATAAGGATAATAATAACAGTTATAATGATAATAATAATAGTAATAAGGGAAATAATAATAGTTATAAGGATAAAGACAAGAGTAATAGGGATAGTAATAATAGAATAAGTATAATAATAACAGTCATAGCGATAATAATAATAGTAATAAGCATAATAATAATAGTTATAAGAATAGAGACAAGAGTAATAGGGATAGTAATAGTAGAATAAGCATAATAATAACAGTCATAGCGATAATAATAATAATAGCTATAGTGCTAATAATAATAGTAATAAGGATAATAATAACAGTTATAGCAATAATAATAATAGTAATAAGGATAATAATAATAGTTATAGTGCGAATAATAATAGTAATGAGGATAACAATAATAGTTATAGAGATAATAATACTAGTAATAAGGATAATAATAATAGTTATAAGGATAAAGAGAAGAGTAATAGGGATAGTAATAATAGAATAAGGATAATAATAACAGTCATAGCGATAATAATAATAGTAGTAAGGATAATAATAATAGTTATAGCGATAATAATAATAGTAATAAGGATAATAATAATAGTTATACGGATAAAGAGAAGAGTAATAGGGATAGTAATAATAGAATAAGGATAATAATAACAGTCATTGCGATAATAATAATAGTAATAAGGATAATAATAATAGTTATAGCGATAATAATAATAGTAATAAGGATAATAATAATAGTTATAAGGATAAAGACAAGAGTAATAGGGATAGTAATAATAGAATAAGGATAATAATAACAGTCAGAACGATAATAATAATAGTAATGAGGATAACAATAATAGTTATAGAGATAATAATACTAGTAATAAGGATAATAATAATAGTTATAAGGATAAAGACAAGAGTAATAGGGATAGTAATAGTAGAATAAGGATAATAATAACAGTCATAGCGATAATAATGATAGTAATAAGGATAATAATAATAGTTATAGTGCTAGTAATAATAGAATAAGGATAATAATAACAGTCATAGCGATAATAATAATAATACCTATAGTGCTAATAATAATAGTAATAAGGATAATAATAACAGTTATAGCAATAATAATAATAGTAATAAGGATAATAATAATAGTTATAGTGCGAATAATAATAGTAATAAGGATAATAATAATAGTTATAGCGATAATAATAATTGTAATAAGGGAAATAATAATAAATATCAGGATAAAGACAAGAGTAATAGGAATAGTAATAATAGGAGAAGTATAATAATAACAGTCATTGCGATAATAATAATAGTAGTAAGGATAATAATAATAATTATAGCGATAATAATAATAGTAATAAGCATAATAATAATAGTTATAAGAATAGAGACAAGAGTAATAGGGATAGTAATAGTAGAATAAGCATAATAATAACAGTCATAGCGATAATAATAATAGTAATAAGGACAATAATAATAGTTATAGTACTAGTAATAATAGTAATAAGGATAATAATAATAGTTATAGCGATAATAATAATAGTAATAAGGATAATAATAATAGTTATAGTGCGAATAATAATAGTAATAAGGATAATAATAATAGTTATAGCAATAATAATAATTGTAATAAGGGAAATAATAATAATTATCAGGATAAAGACAAGAGTAATAGGGATAGTAATAATAGAATAAGTATAATAATAACAGTCATAGCGATAATAATAATAGTTATAGCGATAATAATAATAGTAATAAGGATAATAATAATAGTTATAGCGATAATAATAATAGTAATAAGGATAATAATAATAGTTATAAGGATAAAGACAAGAGTAATAGGGATAGTAATAATAGAATAAGTATAATAATAACAGTCATAGCGATAATAATAATAGTAATAAGGACAATAATAATAGTTATAAGGATAATAATAATAGTTATAAGGATAAAGAGAAGAGTAATAGGGATAGTAATAATAGAATAAGGATAATAATAACAGTTATAGCGATAATAATAATAGTAGTAAGGATAATAATAATAGTTATAGCGATAATAATAATAGTAATATGGATAATAATAACAGTTATAGCAATAATAATAATAGTAATAAGGATAATAATAATAGTTATAGTGCGAATAATAATAGTAATAAGGATAATAATAATAGTTATAGCGATAATAATAATTGTAATAAGGGAAATAATAATAATTATCAGGATAAAGACAAGAGTAATAGGGATAGTAATAATAGAATTAGTATAATAATAACAGTCATAGCGATAATAATAATAGTAATAAGGATAATAATAATAGTTATAGTGCGAATAATAATAGTAATAAGGATAACCATAATAGTTATAGTGCTAATAATACTAGTAATAAGGATAATAATAACAGTTATAGCGATAATAATAATAGCAATAAGGGAAATAATAATAAATATCAGGATAAAGACAAGAGTAATAGGGATAGTAATAATGGAAGAAGTATAATAATAACAGTCATTGCGATAATAATAATAGAAATAAGGATAATAATAATAGTTATAGTGGTAATAATAATAGTATTAAGCATAATAATAAATTTATAAGGATAGAGACAAGAGTAATAGGGATAGTAATAATAGAATAAGTATAATAATAACAGTCATAGCGATAATAATAATAGTAATAAGGAAAATAATAATAGTTTTAGTGCTAATAATACTAGTAATAAGGATAATAATAATAGTTATAAGGATAATAATAGTAGTTATAAGGATAAAGAGAAGAGTATTAGGGATAGTAATAATAGAATAAGAATAATAATAACAGTCATAGCGATAATAATAATAGGAATAAGGATAATAATAATAGTTATAGTGCGAATAATAATAGTAATGAGGATAACAATAATAGTTATAGAGATAATAATACTAGTAATAAGGATAATAATAATAGTTATAAGGATAAAGAGAAGAGTAATAGGGATAGTAATAATAGAATAAGGATAATAATAACAGTCATAGCGATAATAATAATAGTAGTAAGGATAATAATAATAGTTATAGCGATAATAATAATAGTAAGAAGGATAATAATAATAGTTATACGGATAAAGAGAAGAGTAATAGGGATAGTAATAATAGAATAAGGATAATAATAACAGTCATTGCGATAATAATAATAGTAATAAGGATAATAATAATAGTTATAGCGATAATAATAATAGTAATAAGGATAATAATAATAGTTATAAGGATAAAGACAAGAGTAATAGGGATAGTAATAATAGAATAAGGAGAATAATAACAGTCATAGCGATAATAATAATAGTAATGAGGATAATAATAATAGTTATAAGGATAGAGACAAGAGTAATAGGGATAGTAATAATAGAATAAGGATAATAATAACAGTCATAGCGATAATAATAATAGTAATGAGGATAACAATAATAGTTATAGAGATAATAATACTAGTAATAAGGATAATAATAACAGTTATAATGATAATAATAATAGTAATAAGGGAAATAATAATAGTTATCAGGATAAAGACAAGAGTAATAGGGATAGTAATAATAGAATAAGTATAATAATAACAGTCATAGCGATAATAATAATAGTTATAGCGATAATAATAATAGTAATAAGGATAATAATAATAGTTATAGCGATAATAATAATAGTAATAAGGATAATAATAATAGTTATAAGGATAAAGACAAGAGTAATAGGGATAGTAATAATAGAATAAGTATAATAATAACAGTCATAGCGATAACAATAATAGTAATAAGGACAATAATAATAGTTATAAGGATAAAGAGAAGAGTAATAGGGATAGTAATAATAGAATAAGGATAATAATAACAGTCATAGCGATAATAATAATAGTAGTAAGGATAATAATAATAGTTATAGCGATAATAATAATAGTAATATGGATAATAATAACAGTTATAGCAATAATAATAATAGTAATAAGGATAATAATAATAGTTATAGTGCGAATAATAATAGTAATAAGGATAATAATAATAGTTATAGCGATAATAATAATTGTAATAAGGGAAATAATAATAATTATCAGGATAAAGACAAGAGTAATAGGGATAGTAATAATAGAATTAGTATAATAATAACAGTCATAGCGATAATAATAATAGTAATAAGGATAATAATAATAGTTATAGCGATAATAATAATAGTAATAAGGATAATAATAATAGTTATAGTGGTAATAATAATAGTAATAAGCATAATAATAAATTTATAAGGATAGAGACAAGAGTAATAGGGATAGTAATAATAGAATAAGTATAATAATAACAGTCATAGCGATAATAATAATAGTAATAAGGAAAATAATAATAGTTTTAGTGCTAATAATACTAGTAATAAGGATAATAATAATAGTTATAAGGATAATAATAGTAGTTATAAGGATAAAGAGACGAGTATTAGGGATAGTAATAATAGAATAAGAATAATAATAACAGTCATAGCGATAATAATAATAGGAATAAGGATAATAATAATAGTTATAGTGCGAATAATAATAGTAATGAGGATAACAATAATAGTTATAGAGATAATAATACTAGTAATAAGGATAATAATAATAGTTATAAGGATAATAATAATAGTTATAAGGATAAAGAGAAGAGTAATAGGGATAGTAATAATAGAATAAGGATAATAATAACAGTCATAGCGATAATAATAATAGTAGTAAGGATAATAATAATAGTTATAGCGATAATAATAATAGTAATAAGGATAATAATAATAGTTATACGGATAAAGAGAAGAGTAATAGGGATAGTAATAATAGAATAAGGATAATAATAACAGTCATTGCGATAATAATAATAGTAATAAGGATAATAATAATAGTTATAGCGATAATAATAATAGTAATAAGGATAATAATAATAGTTATAAGGATAAAGACAAGAGTAATAGGGATAGTAATAATAGAATAAGGATAATAATAACAGTCAGAACGATAATAATAATAGTAATGAGGATAACAATAATAGTTATAGAGATAATAATACTAGTAATAAGGATAATAATAATAGTTATAAGGATAATAATAATAGTTATAAGGATAAAGAGAAGAGTATTAGGGATAGTAATAATAGAATGAGGATAATAATAACAGTCATAGCGATAATAATAATAGTAATGAGGATAACAATAATAGTTATAGAGATAATAATACTAGTAATAAGGATAATAATAACAGTTGTAATGATAATAATAATAGTAATAAGGGAAATAATAATAGTTATAAGGATAAAGACAAGAGTAATAGGGATAGTAATAAAAGAATAAGGATAATAATAACAGTCATAGCGATAATAATAATAGTAGTAAGGATGATAATAATAGTTATAGCGATAATAATAATAGTAATAAGCATAATAATAATAGTTATAAGAATAGAGACAAGAGTAAAAGGGATAGTAATAGTAGAATAAGGATAATAATAACAGTCATAGCGATAATAATGATAGTAATAAGGATAATAATAATAGTTATAGTGCTAGTAATAATAGAATAAGGATAATAATAACAGTCATAGCGATAATAATAATAATACCTATAGTGCTAATAATAATAGTAATAAGGATAATAATAACAGTTATAGCAATAATAATAATAGTAATAAGGATAATAATAATAGTTATAGTGCGAATAAAAATAGTAATAAGGATAATAATAATAGTTATAGCGATAATAATAATTGTAATAAGGGAAATAATAATAAATATCAGGATAAAGACAAGAGTAATAGGAATAGTAATAATAGGAGAAGTATAATAATAACAGTCAATGCGATAATAATAATAGTAGTAAGGATAATAATAATAATTATAGCGATAATAATAATAGTAATAAGCATAATAATAATAGTTATAAGAATAGAGACAAGAGTAATAGGGATAGTAATAGTAGAATAAGCATAATAATAACAGTCATAGCGATAATAATAATAGTAATAAGGACAATAATAATAGTTATAGTACTAGTAATAATAGTAATAAGGATAATAATAATAGTTATAGCGATAATAATAATAGTAATAAGGATAATAATAATAGTTATAGTGCGAATAATAATAGTAATAAGGATAATAATAATAGTTATAGCAATAATAATAATTGTAATAAGGGAAATAATAATAATTATCAGGATAAAGACAAGAGTAATAGGGATAGTAATAATAGAATAAGTATAATAATAACAGTCATAGCGATAATAATAATAGTTATAGCGATAATAATAATAGTAATAAGGATAATAATAATAGTTATAGCGATAATAATAATAGTAATAAGGATAATAATAATAGTTATAAGGATAAAGACAAGAGTAATAGGGATAGTAATAATAGAATAAGTATAATAATAACAGTCATAGCGATAATAATAATAGTAATAAGGACAATAATAATAGTTATAAGGATAATAATAATAGTTATAAGGATAAAGAGAAGAGTAATAGGGATAGTAATAATAGAATAAGTATAATAATAACAGTCATAGCGATAATAATAATAGTAATAAGGAAAATAATAATAGTTTTAGTGCTAATAATACTAGTAATAAGGATAATAATAATAGTTATAAGGATAATAATAGTAGTTATAAGGATAAAGAGAAGAGTATTAGGGATAGTAATAATAGAATAAGAATAATAATAACAGTCATAGCGATAATAATAATAGGAATAAGGATAATAATAATAGTTATAGTGCGAATAATAATAGTAATGAGGATAACAATAATAGTTATAGAGATAATAATACTAGTAATAAGGATAATAATAATAGTTATAAGGATAAAGAGAAGAGTAATAGGGATAGTAATAATAGAATAAGGATAATAATAACAGTCATTGCGATAATAATAATAGTAATAAGGATAATAATAATAGTTATAGCGATAATAATAATAGTAGTAAGGATAATAATAATAGTTATAGCGATAATAATAATAGTAATAAGGATAATAATAATAGTTATACGGATAAAGAGAAGAGTAATAGGGATAGTAATAATAGAATAAGGATAATAATAACAGTCATTGCGATAATAATAATAGTAATAAGGATAATAATAATAGTAATAAGGATAATAATAATAGTTATAGCGATAATAATAATAGTAATAAGGATAATAATAATAGTTATAAGGATAAAGACAAGAGTAATAGGGATAGTAATAATAGAATAAGGAGAATAATAACAGTCATAGCGATAATAATAATAGTAATGAGGATAATAATAATAGTTATAAGGATAGAGACAAGAGTAATAGGGATAGTAATAATAAAATAAGGATAATAATAACAGTCATAGCGATAATAATAATAGTAATGAGGATAACAATAATAGTTATAGAGATAATAATACTAGTAATAAGGATAATAATAACAGTTATAATGATAATAATAATAGTAATAAGGGAAATAATAATAGTTATAAGGATAAAGACAAGAGTAATAGGGATAGTAATAATAGAATAAGTATAATAATAACAGTCATAGCGATAATAATAATAGTAATAAGGATAATAATAATAGTTATAAGGATAATAATAATAGTTATAAGGATAAAGACAAGAGTAATAGGGATAGTAATAATAGAATAAGGATAATAATAACAGTCATAGCGATAATAATAATAGTAGTAAGGATAATAATAATAGTTATAGCGATAATAATAATAGTAATAAGCATAATAATAATAGTTATAAGAATAGAGACAAGAGTAATAGGGATAGTAATAGTAGAATAAGCATAATAATAACAGTCATAGCGATAATAATAATAATAGCTATAGTGCTAATAATAATAGTAATAAGGATAATAATAACAGTTATAGCAATAATAATAATAGTAATAAGGATAATAATAATAGTTATAGTGCGAATAATAATAGTAATAAGGATAATAATAATAGTTATAGCGATAATAATAATTGTAATAAGGGAAATAATAATAATTATCAGGATAAAGACAAGAGTAATAGGGATAGTAATAATAGAATTAGTATAATAATAACAGTCATAGCGATAATAATAATAGTAATAAGGATAATAATAATAGTTACAGTGCGAATAATAATAGTAATAAGGATAACCATAATAGTTATAGTGCTAATAATACTAGTAATAAGGATAATAATAACAGTTATAGCGATAATAATAATAGCAATAAGGGAAATAATAATAAATATCAGGATAAAGACAAGAGTAATAGGGATAGTAATAATGGAAGAAGTATAATAATAACAGTCATTGCGATAATAATAATAGAAATAAGGATAATAATAATAGTTATAGTGGTAATAATAATAGTAATAAGCATAATAATAAATTTATAAGGATAGAGACAAGAGTAATAGGGATAGTAATAATAGAATAAGTATAATAATAACAGTCATAGCGATAATAATAATAGTAATAAGGAAAATAATAATAGTTTTAGTGCTAATAATAAGGATCATTATATTAGTTATAAGGATAATTATAATAGTTATAAGGATAAAGAGAAGAGTAATAGGGATAGTAATAATAGAATAAGGATAATAATAACAGTCATAGCGATAATAATAATAGTAGTAAGGATAATAATAACAGTCATAGCGATAATAATAATAGTAATAAGGATAATAATAATAGTTATAGTGCGAATAATAATAGTAATAAGCATAATAATAATAATAGTTATAAGGATAGAGACAAGAGTAATAGGGATAGTAATAATAGAATAAGGATAATAATAACAGTCATAGCGATAATAATAATAGTAATGAGGATAACAATAATAGTTATAGAGATAATAATACTAGTAATAAGGATAATAATAACAGTTATAATGATAATAATAATAGTAATAATTGAAATAATAATAGTTATAAGGATAAAGACAAGAGTAATAGGGATAGTAATAATAGAATAAGTATAATAATAACAGTCATAGTGATAATAATAATAGTAATAAGGACAATAATAATAGTTATAAGGATAATAATAATAGTTATAAGGATAAAGAGAAGAGTAATAGGGATAGTAATAATAGAATAAGGATAATAATAACAGTCATTGCGATAATAATAATAGTAGTAAGGATAATAAATATAGTTATAGCGATAATAATAATAGTAATAAGCATAATAATAATAGTTATAAGAATAGAGACAAGAGTAATAGGGACAGTAATAGTAGAATAAGCATAATAATAACAGTCATAGCGATAATAATAATAGTAATAAGTATAATAATAATAGTTATAGCGATAATAATAATAGTAATAAGGATAATAATAATAGTTACGAGGATAAAGACAAGAGTAATAGGGATAGTAATAATAGAATAAGGATAATAATAACAGTCATAGCGATAATAATAATAGTAATGAGGATAATAATAATAGTTATAAGGATAGAGACCAGAGTAATAGGTATAGTAATAATAGAATAAGTATAATAATAACAGTAATAGCGATAATAATAATAGTAATAAGGATAATAATAATAGTTTTAGTGCTAATAATAATAGTAATAAGCATAACAATAATAGTTATAAGGGTAAAGACAGGAATAATAGGGATAGTAATAATAGAATAAGTATAATAATAACAGTCATAGCGATAATAATAATAGTAATAAGCATAATAATAATAGTTATAGTGCGAATAATAATAGTAATAAGGATAAACATAATAGTTATAGTGCTAATAATACTAGTAATAAGAATAATAATAACAGTTATAGCGATAATAATAATAGTAATGAGGGAAATAATAATAAATATCAGGATAAAGACAAGAGTAATAGGAATAGTAATAATAGGAGAAGTATAATAATAACAGTCATTGCGATAATAATAATAGAAATACGGATAATAATAATAGTTATAGTGGTAATAATAATATTAATAAGCATAATAATAATAGTTATAAGGAAAGAGACAAGAGTAATAGGGATAGTAATAATAGAATAAGGATAATAATAACAGTCATCGCGATAATAATAATAGTAATAAGGATAATAATAATAGTTTTAGTGCTAATAATAATAGTAATAAGCATAATAATAATAGTTATAAGGATAGAGACAAGAGTAATAGGGATAGTAATAATAGAATAAGGATAATAATAACAGTCATAGCGATAATAATAATAGTAATGAGGATAACAATAATAGTTATAGAGTTAGTAATACTAGTAATAAGGATAATAATAACAGTTATAATGATAATAATAATAGTAATAAGGGAAATAATAATAGTTATAAGGATAAAGACAAGAGTAATTGGGATAGTAATAATAGAATAAGTATAATAATAACAGTCATAGCGATAATAATAATAGTAATAAGGATAATAATAATAGTTATAAGGATAAAGAGAAGAGTAATAGGGATAGTAATAACAGTCATAGCGATAATAATAATAGTAGTAAGGATAATAATAATAGTTATAGCGATAATAATAATAGTAATAAGGATAATAATAATAGTTATGAGGATAATAATAATAGTTATAAGGATAAAGACAAGAGTAATAGGGATAGTAATAGTAGAATAAGCATAATAATAACAGTCATAGCGATAATAATAATAGTAATAAGGATAATAATAATAGTTATAGTACTAGTAATAATAGTAATAAGGATAATAATAATAGTTATAGCGATAATAATAATAGTAATAAGGATAATAATAATAGTTATAGTGCGAATAATAATAGTAATAAGCATAATAATAATAATAGTTATAAGAATAGAGACAAGAGTAATAGAGATAGTAATAGTAGAATAAGCATAATAATAACAGTCATAGCTATAATAATAATAGTAATAAGGATAATAATAATAGTTATAAGGATCATTATATTAGTTATAAGGATAATTATAATAGTTAGAAGGATAAAGAGAAGAGTAATAGGGATAGTAATAATAGAATAAGGATAATAATAACAGTCATAGCGATAATAATAATAGTAGTAAGGATAATAATAACAGTCATAGCGATAATAATAATAGTAATAAGGATAATAATAATAGTTATAGTGCGAATAATAATAGTAATAAGCATAATAATAATAATAGTTATAAGGATAGAGACAAGAGTAATAGGGATAGTAATAATAGAATAAGGATAATAATAACAGTCATAGCGATAATAATAATAGTAATGAGGATAACAATAATAGTTATAGAGATAATAATACTAGTAATAAGGATAATAATAACAGTTATAATGATAATAATAATAGTAATAATTGAAATAATAATAGTTATAAGGATAAAGACAAGAGTAATAGGGATAGTAATAATAGAATAAGTATAATAATAACAGTCATAGCGATAATAATAATAGTAATAAGGACAATAATAATAGTTATAAGGATAATAATAATAGTTATAAGGATAAAGAGAAGAGTAATAGGGATAGTAATAATAGAATAAGGATAATAATAACAGTCATTGCGATAATAATAATAGTAGTAAGGATAATAAATATAGTTATAGCGATAATAATAATAGTAATAAGCATAATAATAATAGTTATAAGAATAGAGACAAGAGTAATAGGGACAGTAATAGTAGAATAAGCATAATAATAACAGTCATAGCGATAATAATAATAGTAATAAGGATAATAATAATAGTTATAGTACTAGTAACAATAGTAATAAGGATAATAATAACAGTCATAGCGATAATAATAATAATAGCTATAGTGCTAATAATAATAGTAATAAGGATAATAAAAACAGTTATAGCAATAATAATAATAGTATTAAGGATAATAATAATAGTTATAAGGATAAAGACAAGAGTAATAGGGATAGTAATAATAGAATAAGGATAATAATAACAGTCATAACGATAATAATAATAGTAATGAGGATAACAATAATAGTTATAGAGATAATAATACTAGTAATAAGGATAATAATAATAGTTATAAGGATAATAATAATAGTTATAAGGATAAAGAGAAGAGTATTAGGGATAGTAATAATAGAATGAGGATAATAATAACAGTCATAGCGATAATAATAATAGTAATGAGGATAACAATAATAGTTATAGAGATAATAATACTAGTAATAAGGATAATAATAACAGTTGTAATGATAATAATAATAGTAATAAGGGAAATAATAATAGTTATAAGGATAAAGACAAGAGTAATAGGGATAGTAATAAAAGAATAAGGATAATAATAACAGTCATAGCGATAATAATAATAGTAGTAAGGATGATAATAATAGTTATAGCGATAATAATAATAGTAATAAGCATAATAATAATAGTTATAAGAATAGAGACAAGAGTAATAGGGATAGTAATAGTAGAATAAGGATAATAATAACAGTCATAGCGATAATAATGATAGTAATAAGGATAATAATAATAGTTATAGTGCTAGTAATAATAGAATAAGGATAATAATAACAGTCATAGCGATAATAATAATAATACCTATAGTGCTAATAATAATAGTAATAAGGATAATAATAACAGTTATAGCAATAATAATAATAGTAATAAGGATAATAATAATAGTTATAGTGCGAATAATAATAGTAATAAGGATAATAATAATAGTTATAGCGATAATAATAATTGTAATAAGGGAAATAATAATAAATATCAGGATAAAGACAAGAGTAATAGGAATAGTAATAATAGGAGAAGTATAATAATAACAGTCATTGCGATAATAATAATAGTAGTAAGGATAATAATAATAATTATAGCGATAATAATAATAGTAATAAGCATAATAATAATAGTTATAAGAACAGAGACAAGAGTAATAGGGAAAGTAATAGTAGAATAAGCATAATAATAACAGTCATAGCGATAATAATAATAGTAATAAGGATAATAATAATAGTTATAGTACTAGTAATAATAGTAATAAGGATAATAATAATAGTTATAGCGATAATAATAATAGTAATAAGGATAATAATAATAGTTATAGTGCGAATAATAATAGTAATAAGGATAATAATAATAGTTATAGCAATAATAATAATTGTAATAAGGGAAATAATAATAATTATCAGGATAAAGACAAGAGTAATAGGGATAGTAATAATAGAATAAGTATAATAATAACAGTCATAGCGATAATAATAATAGTTATAGCGATAATAATAATAGTAATAAGGATAATAATAATAGTTATAGCGATAATAATAATAGTAATAAGGATAATAATAATAGTTATAAGGATAAAGACAAGAGTAATAGGGATAGTAATAATAGAATAAGTATAATAATAACAGTCATAGCGATAATAATAATAGTAATAAGGACAATAATAATAGTTATAAGGATAATAATAATAGTTATAAGGATAAAGAGAAGAGTAATAGGGATAGTAATAATAGAATAAGGATAATAATAACAGTCATAGCGATAATAATAATAGTAGTAAGGATAATAATAATAGTTATAGCGATAATAATAATAGTAATATGGATAATAATAACAGTTATAGCAATAATAATAATAGTAATAAGGATAATAATAATAGTTATAGTGCGAATAATAATAGTAATAAGGATAATAATAATAGTTTTAGTGCTAATAATAATAGTAATAAGCATAATAATAATAGTTATAAGGATAGAGACAAGAGTAATAGGGATAGTAATAATAGAATAAGGATAATAATAACAGTCATAGCGATAATAATAATAGTAATGAGGATAACAATAATAGTTATAGAGTTAGTAATACTAGTAATAAGGATAATAATAACAGTTATAATGATAATAATAATAGTAATAAGGGAAATAATAATAGTTATAAGGATAAAGACAAGAGTAATTGGGATAGTAATAATAGAATAAGTATAATAATAACAGTCATAGCGATAATAATAATAGTAATAAGGATAATAATAATAGTTATAAGGATAAAGAGAAGAGTAATAGGGATAGTAATAACAGTCATAGCGATAATAATAATAGTAGTAAGGATAATAATAATAGTTATAGCGATAATAATAATAGTAATAAGGATAATAATAATAGTTATGAGGATAATAATAATAGTTATAAGGATAAAGACAAGAGTAATAGGGATAGTAATAGTAGAATAAGCATAATAATAACAGTCATAGCGATAATAATAATAGTAATAAGGATAATAATAATAGTTATAGTACTAGTAATAATAGTAATAAGGATAATAATAATAGTTATAGCGATAATAATAATAGTAATAAGGATAATAATAATAGTTATAGTGCGAATAATAATAGTAATAAGCATAATAATAATAATAGTTATAAGAATAGAGACAAGAGTAATAGAGATAGTAATAGTAGAATAAGCATAATAATAACAGTCATAGCGATAATAATAATAGTAATAAGGATAATAATAATAGTTATAAGGATCATTATATTAGTTATAAGGATAATTATAATAGTTAGAAGGATAAAGAGAAGAGTAATAGGGATAGTAATAATAGAATAAGGATAATAATAACAGTCATAGCGATAATAATAATAGTAGTAAGGATAATAATAACAGTCATAGCGATAATAATAATAGTAATAAGGATAATAATAATAGTTATAGTGCGAATAATAATAGTAATAAGCATAATAATAATAATAGTTATAAGGATAGAGACAAGAGTAATAGGGATAGTAATAATAGAATAAGGATAATAATAACAGTCATAGCGATAATAATAATAGTAGTGAGGATAACAATAATAGTTATAGAGATAATAATACTAGTAATAAGGATAATAATAACAGTTATAATGATAATAATAATAGTAATAATTGAAATAATAATAGTTATAAGGATAAAGACAAGAGTAATAGGGATAGTAATAATAGAATAAGTATAATAATAACAGTCATAGCGATAATAATAATAGTAATAAGGACAATAATAATAGTTATAAGGATAATAATAATAGTTATAAGGATAAAGAGAAGAGTAATAGGGATAGTAATAATAGAATAAGGATAATAATAACAGTCATTGCGATAATAATAATAGTAGTAAGGATAATAAATATAGTTATAGCGATAATAATAATAGTAATAAGCATAATAATAATAGTTATAAGAATAGAGACAAGAGTAATAGGGACAGTAATAGTAGAATAAGCATAATAATAACAGTCATAGCGATAATAATAATAGTAATAAGGATAATAATAATAGTTATAGTACTAGTAACAATAGTAATAAGGATAATAATAACAGTCATAGCGATAATAATAATAATAGCTATAGTGCTAATAATAATAGTAATAAGGATAATAAAAACAGTTATAGCAATAATAATAATAGTATTAAGGATAATAATAATAGTTATAAGGATAAAGACAAGAGTAATAGGGATAGTAATAATAGAATAAGGATAATAATAACAGTCATAACGATAATAATAATAGTAATGAGGATAACAATAATAGTTATAGAGATAATAATACTAGTAATAAGGATAATAATAATAGTTATAAGGATAATAATAATAGTTATAAGGATAAAGAGAAGAGTATTAGGGATAGTAATAATAGAATGAGGATAATAATAACAGTCATAGCGATAATAATAATAGTAATGAGGATAACAATAATAGTTATAGAGATAATAATACTAGTAATAAGGATAATAATAACAGTTGTAATGATAATAATAATAGTAATAAGGGAAATAATAATAGTTATAAGGATAAAGACAAGAGTAATAGGGATAGTAATAAAAGAATAAGGATAATAATAACAGTCATAGCGATAATAATAATAGTAGTAAGGATGATAATAATAGTTATAGCGATAATAATAATAGTAATAAGCATAATAATAATAGTTATAAGAATAGAGACAAGAGTAATAGGGATAGTAATAGTAGAATAAGGATAATAATAACAGTCATAGCGATAATAATGATAGTAATAAGGATAATAATAATAGTTATAGTGCTAGTAATAATAGAATAAGGATAATAATAACAGTCATAGCGATAATAATAATAATACCTATAGTGCTAATAATAATAGTAATAAGGATAATAATAACAGTTATAGCAATAATAATAATAGTAATAAGGATAATAATAATAGTTATAGTGCGAATAATAATAGTAATAAGGATAATAATAATAGTTATAGCGATAATAATAATTGTAATAAGGGAAATAATAATAAATATCAGGATAAAGACAAGAGTAATAGGAATAGTAATAATAGGAGAAGTATAATAATAACAGTCATTGCGATAATAATAATAGTAGTAAGGATAATAATAATAATTATAGCGATAATAATAATAGTAATAAGCATAATAATAATAGTTATAAGAATAGAGACAAGAGTAATAGGGAAAGTAATAGTAGAATAAGCATAATAATAACAGTCATAGCGATAATAATAATAGTAATAAGGATAATAATAATAGTTATAGTACTAGTAATAATAGTAATAAGGATAATAATAATAGTTATAGCGATAATAATAATAGTAATAAGGATAATAATAATAGTTATAGTGCGAATAATAATAGTAATAAGGATAATAATAATAGTTATAGCAATAATAATAATTGTAATAAGGGAAATAATAATAATTATCAGGATAAAGACAAGAGTAATAGGGATAGTAATAATAGAATAAGTATAATAATAACAGTCATAGCGATAATAATAATAGTTATAGCGATAATAATAATAGTAATAAGGATAATAATAATAGTTATAGCGATAATAATAATAGTAATAAGGATAATAATAATAGTTATAAGGATAAAGACAAGAGTAATAGGGAAAGTAATAGTAGAATAAGCGTAATAATAACAGTCATAGCGATAATAATAATAGTAATAAGGATAATAATAATAGTTATAGTACTAGTAATAATAGTAATAAGGATAATAATAATAGTTATAGCGATAATAATAATAGTAATAAGGATAATAATAATAGTTATAAGGATAGAGACAAGAGTAATAGGGATAGTAATAATAGAATAAGGATAATAATAACAGTCATAGCGATAATAATAATAGTAATAAGGATAATAATAATAGTTATAAGGATCATTATATTAGTTATAAGGATAATTATAATAGTTATAAGGATAAAGAGAAGAGTAATAGGGATAGTAATAATAGAATAAGGATAATAATAACAGTCATAGCGATAATAATAATAGTAGTAAGGATAATAATAACAGTCATAGCGATAATAATAATAGTAATAAGGATAATAATAATAGTTATAGTGCGAATAATAATAGTAATAAGCATAATAATAATAATAGTTATAAGGATAGAGACAAGAGTAATAGGGATAGTAATAATAGAATAAGGATAATAATAACAGTCATAGCGATAATAATAATAGTAATGAGGATAACAATAATAGTTATAGAGATAATAATACTAGTAATAAGGATAATAATAACAGTTATAATGATAATAATAATAGTAATAATTGAAATAATAATAGTTATAAGGATAAAGACAAGAGTAATAGGGATAGTAATAATAGAATAAGTATAATAATAACAGTCATAGTGATAATAATAATAGTAATAAGGACAATAATAATAGTTATAAGGATAATAATAATAGTTATAAGGATAAAGAGAAGAGTAATAGGGATAGTAATAATAGAATAAGGATAATAATAACAGTCATTGCGATAATAATAATAGTAGTAAGGATAATAAATATAGTTATAGGGATAATAATAATAGTAATAAGCATAATAATAATAGTTATAAGAATAGAGACAAGAGTAATAGGGACAGTAATAGTAGAATAAGGATAATAATAACAGTCATAGCGATAATAATAATAATAGCTATAGTGCTAATAATAATAGTAATAAGGATAATAATAACAGTTATAGCAATAATAATAATAGTAATAAGGATAATAATAATAGTTATAGTGCGAATAATAATAGTAATAAGGATAATAATAATAGTTATAGCCATAATAATAATTGTAATAAGGGAAATAATAATAATTATCAGGATAAAGACAAGAGTAATAGGGATAGTAATAATAGAATAAGTATAATAATAACAGTCATAGCGATAATAATAATAGTAATAAGGACAATAATAATAGTTATAAGGATAATAATAATAGTTATAAGGATAAAGAGAAGAGTAATAGGGATAGTAATAATAGAATAAGGATAAGAATAACAGTCATTGCGATAATAATAATAGTAATAAGTATAATAATAATAGTTATAGCGATAATAATAATAGTAATAAGGATAATAATAATTGTTACGAGGATAAAGACAAGAGTAATAGGGATAGTAATAATAGAATAAGGATAATAATAACAGTCATAGCGATAATAATAATAGTAATGAGGATAATAATAATAGTTATAAGGATAGAGACAAGAGTAATAGGTATAGTAATAATAGAATAAGTATAATAATAACAGTAATAGCGATAATAATAATAGTAATAAGGATAATAATAATAGTTTTAGTGCTAATAATAATAGTAATAAGCATAACAATAATAGTTATAAGGGTAAAGACAGGAATAATAGGGATAGTAATAATAGAATAAGTATAATAATAACAGTCATAGCGATAATAATAATAGTAATAAGCATAATAATAATAGTTATAGTGCGAATAATAATAGTAATAAGGATAAACATAATAGTTATAGTGCTAATAATACTAGTAATAAGGATAATAATAACAGTTATAGCGATAATAATAATAGTAATGAGGGAAATAATAATAAATATCAGGATAAAGACAAGAGTAATAGGAATAGTAATAATAGGAGAAGTATAATAATAACAGTCATTGCGATAATAATAATAGAAATACGGATAATAATAATAGTTATAGTGGTAATAATAATATTAATAAGCATAATAATAATAGTTATAGTGCGAATAATAATAGTAATAAGGATAAACATAATAGTTATAGTGCTAATAATGCTAGTAATAAGGATAATAATAACAGTTATAGCGATAATAATAATAGTATTAAGGAAATAATAATAAATATCAGGATAAAGACAAGAGTAATAGGGATAGTAATAATGGAAGAAGTATAATAATAACAGTCATTGCGATAATAATAATAGAATAAGGATAATAATAACAGTCATAGCGATAATAATAATAGTAATGAGGATAATAATAACAGTCATAGCGATAATAATAATAGAAATAAGGATAATAATAAAAGTTATAGTGCTAACAATAATAGTAATAAGCATAATAATAATAGTTATAAGGATAGAGACAAGAGTAATAGGGATAGTAATAATAGAATAAGGATAATAATAACAGTCATTGCGATAATAATAATAGTAATAAGGATAATAATAATAGTTATTGCGATAATAATAATAGTAATAAGGATAATAATAATAGTTATAAGGATAATAATAATAGTTATAAGGATAAAGAGAAGAGTAATAGGGATAGTAATAATAGAATAAGAATAATAATAACAGTCATAGCGATAATAATAATAGTAGTAAGGATAATAATAATAGTTATTGCGATAATAATAATAGTAATAAGCATAATAATAATAGTTATAAGAATAGAGACAAGAGTAATAGGGATAGTAATAGTAGAATAAGCATAATAATAACAGTCATAGCGATAATAATAATAGTAATAAGGATAATAATAATAGTTATAAGGATAGAGACAGGAGTAATAGGGATAGTAATAATAGAATAAGTATAATAATAACAGTCATTGCGATAATAATAATAGTAGTAAGGATAATAATAATAGTTATAGCGATAATAATAATAGTAATAAGCATAATAATAATAGTTATAAGAATAGAGACAAGAGTAATAGGGATAGTAATAGTAGAATAAGCATAATAATAACAGTCATAGCGATAATAATAATAGTAATAAGGATAATAATAATAGTTATAGTACTAGTAATAATAGTAATAAGGATAATAATAATAGTTATAGCGATAATAATAATAGTAATAAGGATAATAATAATAGTTATAGTGCGAATAATAATAGTAATAAGCATAATAATAATAATAGTTATAAGGATAGAGACAAGAGTAATAGGGATAGTAATAATAGAATAAGGATAATAATAACAGTCATAGCGATAATAATAATAGTAATAAGGGAAATAATAATAAATATCAGGATAAAGACAAGAGTAATAGGAATAGTAATAATAGGAGAAGTATAATAATAACAGTTATTGCGATAATAATAATAGTAGTAAGGATAATAATAATAGTTATAATGATAATAATAATAGTAATAAGGGAAATAATAATAGTTATAAGAATAGAGACAAGAGTAATAGGGATAGTAATAGTAGAATAAGCATAATAATAACAGTCATAGCGATAATAATAATAGTAATAAGGATAATAATAATAGTTATAAGGATCATTATATTAGTTATAAGGATAATTATAATAGTTATAAGGATAAAGAGAAGAGTAATAGGGATAGTAATAATAGAATAAGGATAATAATCACAGTCATAGCGATAATAATAATAGTAGTAAGGATAATAATAACAGTCATAGCGATAATAATAATAGTAATAAGGATAATAATAATAGTTATAGTGCGAATAATAATAGTAATAAGCATAATAATAATAATAGTTATAAGGATAGAGACAAGAGTAATAGGGATAGTAATAATAGAATAAGGATAATAATAACAGTCATAGCGATAATAATAATAGTAATGAGGATAACAATAATAGTTATAGAGATAATAATACTAGTAATAAGGATAATAATAACAGTTATAATGATAATAATAATAGTAATAATTGAAATAATAATAGTTATAAGGATAATAATAATAGTTATAAGGATAAAGAGAAGAGTAATAGGGATAGTAATAATAGAATAAGGATAATAATAACAGTCATTGCGATAATAATAATAGTAGTAAGGATAATAAATATAGTTATAGCGATAATAATAATAGTAATAAGCATAATAATAATAGTTATAAGAATAGAGACAAGAGTAATAGGGACAGTAATAGTAGAATAAGC